>RJWM01012963.1:0-54809 GCA_004363535.1 Dasyprocta punctata | reverse complement strand
GTCCCCAGGGACGCTATGTCTTTTGCAGCTTATGTCAAGTATGGTTGTGTGGATGTGTACATTTGTGTTTGTGTGTGTGTTTTATCCCTGTCAGTGGCTAAGGATCATCATTTTCGTGGTATTTCCCTTCCTGGCTCTCCTGCCCACTATCGTGTCCCAGCTGCAGTACTCCACAACTCGCTGTGTTCTTACTGTTACGGATGTGACTCACTTCTTTACCTCACTTCTAATTTATTGCAACAGGTTACTTTTAGTCCATAGGCTCTATCGCTGCCATGTTCATCTTGCTCAAAGTGACATTTTTATCAGAATATTTCCCAATTCAGAATCTCAATTGCCTCCTAATCCCCTGGCACAAAATATCCACACTCTGATGAGACATTCATATTTTTATGTCTGACTCCAAGCAACTTTCCTAGCTGTGTTTCTCCATACCCATCAATGTGAACCTATCAGAGTGCATTTATTGCCAAATTTCCTCTTATCTGCAAGTACCTTTTTCTTTCTCTGATGTAAAACTTTTACCTGTATTCTTTTGCAGGCCGAGATCCACCCAGAGCATAAAACTGTTCCTCCCTGTGACATTCGTTGGTTTGCTGCAGCCTTTCTCAGGAGGCAGGCTACGAATGCTGCCGTTTGAAACCCTCAGAGCACCACCAAACTGACTGTGTGTAGGCAAGGTAGACCAGGACTCTCAGGGACTCTGTCTCAGACTCTTCCGTGCTTGGGGATATGCAGGGATGTTGACTCCCAGTTTACCCCCAACTTTTGATTTGTCTCTCGTGTGACTTGGTTATGTGCTTCTGCTTCACACCTCCTCCCTTGTTCTGCCTTGGTTGAGTGATTCGGTCGGACTTTGGCTTGAAAAGGGTTCCTTTTAGTTATTTGGCTCATTTTCACTGACCTTACTGTAATCTGTCTCTAGATTTTTCCAGACCTAACATCTTTTGTTATTTGATGTTATAGAATAATAAGATTCTGTACAACTGCCAATATTTCAGTTTTCCTTCAATTATAGTTGACATAATGCCTCTTACCTCTGTTTTATTTCTAACCTGTTGTCCCCAAAGTTGCCAGATTTCTAGCATTCCTGACGCTTTACATCACTGACTCATGGCTGCTGCATTATTGAGCTCTACTTTATGAACTTAACACGCCACACCCAGATGATCCCATCCTTACAGCTCCTCGAAAGTCGTCCTTGTGCTGACCCTGAATATCCATTGTGATTCCTGCCTCTCCACTGGTTTGCATAACCTCTTCTTGCTTTAAATATTATTTACTTCCAACTATTCTCTGATTTTTAGCTCTTAGTCAGTACCCTTCATGAAATTTTGGTTAGCAACCTTTCTCACAGTGATCTATATTGTTGAGAGTCTTCCACATGCTGTTTTCTAGGAAAGCTGTTTTTATCAGCATAAGACAGAAATGTGTGACCATTAGAGCTTAGGCTTGAAGTCACATAAAATGGACATTTTGTGTTATTTTGTCTGGCTGATTTCACATTTGTGCAATGCTAAAAATCATTGTAAATAGTAATTTAAATAATTTTAAATAGTTAATTTTATTGAGGTTTTTATGCATACTGTGTTTGATTTTATTTCATACTTCATATCACAGTGACTCTGGAGATCATGCATAGTAAACTGAGTTTCCCTTCCTTCCTATAGGTGATTTCTCATACCCTGGACTCATGACGTTCAGTTTTTGCAGATCCACAAGAGATAATATTATTTTAATGTAGTAAAGACAAAGCAGCAGAAAGGTCAGACTCACAGGACATCAGGATAGAGGTCGGCATCCTCCTGATATTTGTGCTTTAAAGAAAACTGCCTCAAGTCTGGAGTTCTTAAAAAATATTACTACACCATGATGTTATGGCCTTGATAGTGTCCATTCAGGAGAGAGCATTGGTTTAGTTGAAGGCTGTGCTTTGGTCGGACCCATCCCAAGATGTGTTGAGCTGCAAATGCAGATGCTGGCGTCAGAGCCCTGAGGCCCACAGGTTTTATTGTCCTGTCTGCAGCACTCTGCTTTTGTGCTCGCTTTACTTTTCACTTCCACTCTGATCCAAGAGGAAGTGGATAATGCTAAAATGGAGAAAAGTGAATGTGCAGCAAAACACACTAAGAATGAGTCCGGTTCGGGAGGTAAGAAGGAATCCCGGGGGCTTGTGGCAAACTAAGACTGCGAGGCCAGAGGGACCTCACTAGGAAAGCACCACACTGTTTTATGTTTTGTAACAGATTGATTTAACCATCCAGTGTTACAGCATTTGAAGCTTAATTCTCAGGGAAAAGGTAAGGACCAAGGTGCCTGTTCGTGTGGGGCTGTGTGTGGTTCTTCCCACTGATCTATTATTGCAAAATGCAGTTGTTTAAAGGTCAGTTCAGGCATATTTTGCTCTGCTCTTCAGGACAATGGAAACAGAACACGGTTTCTTCAGAGTTGCTCAGAGAAAGATTCAGGCTATCTAAAATTAGGTTAGATGGTTCTTGGCAATAAAATCAAAGCTGTCTTTTTTAGTTCTAGTGGGCCATCCCACCGTGTGCTCTTGGGCCAGCGTGGGCACTGATTAATTCCCTGCAGTAAATCTTTAGGTGCATGGAGGCAGACATTTTATTCAAGGGGGAAAGTAATTTATTTTTTCATGCTTCTGGAGAGTGCTAGGATGATTTTGGGTCTTTTGCATGAATTCATTTTTCATGTCATCAGTTTTCCAGCATAATAATCAAATAGCCTTTTAAAAAAATATTTTACTCTTGCTGCGTCACTGTTAAGATAAATATTTGTAGAATTGGAGAAAAGTGTTTAATAAAGAATACCATGCCGAGCATTAATAGGAAAATAAGTTACCACTTAATCTACAGTTGTTGTAATCTTCTTGCCTTGCTATGGTGTACTCTGTATATTGAATAAATTGTCAAAGACAGCTTTAGATGCAAGAACAGGACAAGCAGACATGCTCAGAAATATACATGTTCTGGTGAATGAATCAGCCAGGCAATAATTTGGAGGATTCAAATCTAGAGTACACTTTCTCACATTTTTTCACCTACTTAGGCCATTTGGGGAAAATAAAGGAAAATAATGTATTTTCTTTTCTGTCCTTTTCCTCCTTTTCCTTACATTTGTCTGTTTTTAGTTGCATTTAGCAGTATAACTGAACTTTTTCTTCCATTCTTAAAGTAGTATTGGTTAAACAAATTTACCTAACAGTCATCCTATCGAAAACCTGAATATTCTCGGCAGATCGGGATTTATTTCCCTCTGCAAAGTATAATTTATTAAAAATGCAAAGGAAAGAAAAAGAGTTGCTTAGTAAAGGAAGTATAAACCCTCTCATTCATTTCAATATTTTTCTAAGCAGTATTGACAGCTCTAGTTGAATGAAAATTTAATAGTAAACTAAATGAATTAGAAGTAAAAATTAAGTTTAAACAAAAGTGAGTGGCTGAGAGAAGCTAGCTGCATTATTTATCTGTTTGGGAATGGGATTGGAATAGAACTGTTCATTAAGTTTTATTTTGCACCAAAGTTAAAATACAATGTGGAAACTGAATTATTATTATTATCGTTTGGTGAAATAGGATCTCATGTATACTGGAACTTCGCTTTTCTTTTTCCATTGCTGGTGCTAATGATCTTAAGCATAAGTGTCCAGTGAAAGGATTTATCTTGATGAATCTATTAATTGTGATTTCAGAGGATCTTATTTAGAAGTGGAGACTAATCAACAAGCTTCCATGTTGGACAGCTCCACTCGTTATGGTTTTCTATCCTGGTGATCTGAAATATGTCTTCCTTTCTAAACTGACAGCAGTCCTCGTGACAGCTTGGATTTATGCAATCTCCCAATCTTGGGAGTAGGAAAGACACCTTTAGGGCAACCATATGTGACCAGCAGAGGTACACTCATTGTCCACCTCAGTCTACATTGTTATTTTGTCTCCAGTTTTAGAGAATGAAGATATGAACTTGTGATGAGTCCTCTGAAAAGAGCTTTTAGCATTGAGGGCATATTTTGATAACTATACTTCCTTGTAGCAATTTTTGTCTAATCTAAGTACATTTGCTAAACTTCATGAACTTCTTCCCATTTTTAGATACTGTATTTAATTGGTATTAAGATGCACTGCTATTTTGGGGTATAAATAAGAAAGAAAAACAGCATTGTCAATTGAAGTATGATACAGTTCTCTTTTATCACATAAAATTTTCATTTTGTGCCTACTGAAGAAGAGATTTTGGGAAATTCAGGTAATTTTTATGATGTATAATGGACATAGAAATAGTAAAATATCAAGAAATATATTGAATGAATTATCCATAAATTTTTTTGCATTGAGATTCTAATTTTAAATGAGTTACTTTTTAATGTAGAATAATGGACGTCTTTTTGGTAGTTATCCTTTTCTGTTTTTACCTAAAGAATATGAAACAGCATTATTTTTAAAAGAGAACTCTATTGTTTCCAGAACGTTCTTCTAAGACCCCGCCTTCCATTCCGTAAGGTTTTGTACCCACGCAGGAAGATTTAATTCAGTTACAACTGTCGCCAGCGTGGTTTCCACTTCAGCAGCACTTACGGTAGAATCAGAGACATGAAAGGGTGAAATCTCTGAATGTCATATTTAACAACAAATATGGCAGCGTGTCTTTTGGGGGATAGTCTGAATTAGTTCAGTCTAGGAGAACATAGATCTTTCCTATGCAGCTGTGTCTGAAAAATGGCCGGTTCCCTTTCTTCAGGTTCCCCGTGAGGGCAGTTACTGAATGGATCCTCACAGCTCCCTCTACTTTCCCCAAATTCTAATGCTATCACCAGAGATACGTTATCCAAAATGTGGTTGTAAAGTTATGGCACCCAAGACCTTACTAAATTGAGCTTTAACTGCTGTGTCAAAAGACACTTAAGAACTTTCCATTATTTCATGAATGGAAGGAAACTGATTTTCCCAATATAGGGAGCAGCTTCTTAATCAATTCTATAAATGTTAGATTTTAACAATGCCCTAAAAGTGAAAGAAATTACAATACAACTAATTGGATACCATGCACTATGACTATGCAGATGAGATCTTTGAGAGAGGCTGTTTAGTCAGAGGTTATAAATGAGACATAATGGGAATAAATCAAGACACTTAGGTCTGAAAACTTCCTCACTCATGTTTTAACTTTATTACCATGGAAAATTCAAACATATATCAAAGTAGAGAAAATAGAGCCCTTCCTTCTGTACCCAAGACCTAGCTTCAATGATTATCTGTGGTTTTCCAGCTTCTTTCATGTATCTTTACCTCTTTTTTCCCTCTGCAATATTTATTTTTGATTTTTGACTTTATTTGTTTTGCAGTGCTGGGGTTCAAACCCAGGGCCTCTTGCATGCTAAGTAAATACTGTACCACTGAGCTACCATGCACCCACCTCAAGGTATTTTAAAGCAATTACTAGCTATTCTCTCCTCTGATGACCTGGGGAGGTTGACACTCTGTGTCGTGATGTGTTCTCGTGAGGGACATCTCCGCGAGGATGTGTCAGATTTCTTTGAGTAGAGGCAACACCCAAGAGATTGGGTGTTGAAGGGGAGATGTTTCAACATGGAAAATATTCCAAAGAGGCATTAGCTGGCAAACAGTGGGAGCAAGTAGGAAGGAATTTTGCCGAGGACATCAAAGGAGGTAAGAAATAAAGCAGAAGCTCGGTAATCTGACATGGCAGCACCCATCTGGGGGAAGGATGAAAGAAGAAAGAACTGACAGGAAGGACTTGATCCAGAGCCAGTCCACAGAGGAGCCTTAGGCGGTGCCGTTGGCTCTCGTCTTGCTGTGTGCACTTCTGAGGTGTCGTGGAAGGAGAGACTGGTCCTCCTTGTTCTGATCAGTGGTTCAGTGTGTGTTTGTGTGATGTAGTTCGTGTCTGCTGTGATGGTTTAGGGGCATCAGAAAGGGCTGAGATAAATCCGCAAAGGCTTCCAGTGCTGCTTAACTTGACTGTTAAAAATCCGACCCTGTTTATATGAGTGGGTGGGATGTTCCATTGTGCTCCATAGTGGACATAAAGAAAAACTCTCTCTTTGTTTGCCGGGCAGGATGGAAAGTAGGAATCACTCGAGAACTATATATATCTGTGTGAGGCCTCGGAGACTCAAAACTACACAAAACATGGGAGCTGCCTGGAAAGGTCCTTTTAAATATCAACTTATCTGGTCCTTATCTATACTTGTGTTTTTGATTAAGTTCAGGGTTTTCAATTGGAAAATTGCCTTATATTCCCATTGTGTCATGACCATTGGCAATAAGCTGGTCTGTGCTTATCTTCCAAATGGCTGCTTTAGAAAGAAATGTCCCCAGCATCTCACTGTGTTCTGAAATCCTTTCATTAGGGCTTCATTCGTTTATAGGATAGTCCTTCCTCAGTCTGCTCCTAGTGCCTAAGGTAGCAGTGAAATAAGCCCCGTTAGGACCATAAACCTGAAGGGTAAAACTGGACCACTTTCTTTGAGCTTTTGGGACCAAGCATTTCACATTTTGTAAGGGCTGTCAAGACCTCGTCAAGATACAGATGAGGACATTGAGATGTGGGTGGCAGAGTCTCAGTCCAAACTAGGAATGCAAAGCTAGGAACCATGTCTGCTGACTCTTACTCAAAATCAGGACCACGTCTACGAGACTCGTTACAAGTCCTGGCCTCTGGGCGACAAACGGAAAGTACCACAGAAAGAAAAAAGAGTCCAAGAAAAAATAGACTAAGAGAGAAAGGCCAGGGACCACCATAAAGGTCTTGTGCCCCTCATGTGATGTCAGTGGACGGCCTGGTGCGGATGCTTAGTCACCTAGAGGGAGCCGATGAGAACGGAAGATCCCTGCCTGGCCTGTGGCAGTGTCCTAACAGTGAGGCAGCTCGGAAACCCAGTGATAGCGCTGTTAGTGCTGCGGAAGAAGACATCTCTTCTGCGTAGACACCCAGTGTATGTGTTCTATACATACTTCCGATTTTAAATTCTTACAAAATACATTGCAGGAGGATAAAGTAGTTCCCTGTGGACCTTGGAGATGCTATGGTAGAACGTCACCTCACAGTAATTAACGTCAATTAAAAGTTTGCATTTTCTTTTAACTGTTGGTATTCCAGTAAGTTAAGGAAAAATATAGAGCTAATTTATGGAATGAGTGGGCTTTTTATTCAAGTCGTGTTTGCCAGGTATATAGATATGTAGGCTGAGAAATAAATATCTGCATTCCAGAATGAATACTGTATCAATTAAGTTTTTTTTTAGCTTTTTCAAAGTAAATGTTTATATTTAATTTTAAATGATCCTGATTTAAAGTGTAAAAACATATGTAATTCCTGAGTTTTACCTTCCTGTCGGTGAATGTTGTGCGCTGTATGCTTCCTGTTGGAGAGCTGGCAGAGGTAATGGGAATAAAAGCCCTCAATCATGAATCCATTGTTCACTTTGAAAGGAGAGCTTTCTCCCTACCCACTAATTAGTGAAGAAAGAGATCATATTAGTTTCCTAATTCTGCAGTAACAAATTACTATGTATTTAGAGCTGTGAAACAAGAAAAAATTACCTTGCAGCTCTTTTAAGTCAAACATTCAGAATGTGTCTCACTGGGCTAAACACAGGGAGCTGGCAGGGGGCCGTGTTCCTTTGTGAGGAGCACAGAAGGGAACCCCTGTCCTTGTCTTCCCCAGATTCCGGAGTCCCCTGCTGTCCTTGGTTTCTGCCCCCACCCCACCTTCAAAGTCAGCAACTCCAAGCAGGTCTTTCCACTTCCACCCCGGCATTGCTCTGGTCTCTTCCAATTCTCCTTTTCATTTTTAGGGACTCCAAGGATTCCATGGCCCCTCTTTGTATTTTCCAGGGTCCTCTCCTGTTTTAGGCTAGCTGATGAGTCCCCATCTGCCTCCTCTGCTGTCTAACCTAACCAAGAGATTCAGACACAGGCATCTTCGGGGCCACACCCTGCCTACCTCAGAGGTCGAGAAGGCTCCGGAGGAGAGTGCGTCGTACCACGATGGACGAGAAGGCTCCGGAGGAGAGTGCGTCGCACCACAGTGGAAGTGCCTAGAAGATGGAGCCGGCAGGACGTGATGTGTGCACCACTTCCCTACGCACAGGCTGAGAGCCCGTCTCTCCCTCCCCTCAGGAAGGCCAGGAAGCCCTGGGAAGACCCACAGGGAAATCGCTGGTAAATGGTATTAACTACCATTTTTGGATTATTTTATCACAGGAAACCTGAATGTATCCAAGTAGTTAGCAGCTGTTATTCAGCTAAAAGCAATTTTAAACAACGCTGAAAACTTACCAAATTCAGAACATCGTTTATGTAAATACGTAATACGTCCATTCGTCTTTGACATTCATTCAAAAGTTTTACTTTTGACAATTGATCCATTCATTGAAGATTTTTTTTCACAAAATGAGATAGAGAGATACAAATCCTATAAAGTATACAGGTGACCAGGAGGCCTATTTGGGGGCTCACGAGATAATTACAGATAGCTGAGCTGCCTCCGTGGGAGGCTCCTCAGCTGCTTCTCCTATGCAGGTCACCGTGACACATTCAGAGGGGCAGGCGGTCCTCCTCCCGGGCAGCCCATGCCTTACACACTTCCACCCACGTCATTCTCTACACAGGAGACAGAAGTCTCTGGCACCTAATACCTAGCGGCACCACAAAACCCATGTGACTCTAAATCCACAGTGCACACAGAGTACGCCAGGCCTTGCTGGGTGGCTGTAGAAGTCTCTTCAGCTTCCCCCTCTCTCCGCTTACTGCTCATTCTTTAATTATTCCTGACCTTCTAATCATAGCTTGGGTTAAAAGACAATGCAAATATTGAAGATTCCTAGCTCTGTAATTTAACATGATCAGATTATCAAATTTCATTATGTGTAAATACATTTTAATTTAAACAGATATCAAACTTGATTAAATTGGTCAGGGGAAAACACTTCGGGAAAGCTTTAGAAAACTTTGAGAACAATTCCTGTACGTAATAAGCATTGTCTAGAGCTGTTACAATTATCACTGCTAGTGACTTCATGTTTTAATTTTGACAACAGTAAAATAGTACCTCCCAAATTTCTACATTCATATTATTTCTCTATTTGCTTTTCTTTTGAATTGTGATTTCAGTTCCACTTATCGGATATTCAAAATGAAAGTGTTTTTTGATATCTATGTCTAATTTATATCAAACATGTAAAACTGGTTTCTTAGAAGCCTTTTATTAGAGATGTTATCTTTGTTTTAATGAGGAAAATAAATGAGATGTCTCAGTGGTTAAACTGACCTAAGACACATAGGGAAAGCCGGGACGTTCCTAACCTCCTTGGCTATCTCAACAGCAAGGACTGCGGTGCTTACGTATTCTGGCTACACCATGCTATGTTAGACGAAACAGGAGCGGTCCTTTGTGACATAAAACCCTTTTTACACTTGCCTCAGGATGTTACCCATTGCGAGAGTGCATTTCTTAGCTCTTGTTAAATTCATGCAGAAATAATCCACTTCATTCACATTCCCAAGCTCATGTTTTTATAGCAGCCTTTGGTGTAATAACTTCTGAGTTCTCAAGAACCGATAGCAAGCAATTTTATATAGTACAGAGACAGTAAAGGGAAAGAAAAGAGAAAAGAACAAAGCAAAGGTTAAATCTACAACTGATATTTCAATTGCTGATAGTCTCCGAGAATCTTTTTACGTTGGCACCTCAGTTCCGTTCCTACTTACACTGCTGTGAAGGGATACTTCTTTACATTTTTAGTTCTGGAGACAGTTGATTAATGCCACACCCGGGTAATTATGCAACAACTTGTAAATTGCACTAAAGTGGTTTCTGAACTTGGTTTTGTGTTTGAACCTCTGTAGAGGGATCTCTGGGTTTCGTAGCTGAAGTGCCTCCAGTTTCATCCATGTGGCAAAAGCTGTGTTGAATGGAAGACATTTTTGTGTATGTTAAGTAAGCCTTGATGGCTGTGCCGTGTTAACCATTCCACTTCCTTCTGGATGCTGTCGAGGAATATGGATTGGAATTCATCTCACAATTCACATCTTTGAACTTCACTGGCTTACCTTCACTTTTTAAACCAATTTGTTTCATTTTAAGTCCTTAGATTAATAGCCTACAAGCTTAAATGCTGAATTGGGAGGGAACCCTGATTCCTCACACTTCAGCCTGGCCCGGGTCACACCGTGCAGAACCCGCCGTGTATTTCCTGCTCACCAGGTCCTGGCTCCTGCTTGATTTTCTAGCTGTTAAGTAACTGAATTTTCCAACTTGCGTCGTGCCTTGGGTGAAGACATTACTCTTTCATTTGCCATTAAATATTCTTAATTCACACATTTCTTTCTGGTTACTTATTGTCTTTCCCTTGTGGAAACAGTGGGCCTTAGCTTGTCCATTACTTCTCTTTTTTTCCCTCTGTTGTCCCTGTCACATTTCTAGCCCACGGAATTACTAGTAGTACTGGGTAAATTTCACTCTGGATATTCTGCACAAACTTTGATTTCAGTGATTTCTATTCAGTATTTTATTTCCATAATTTTAATGATGTATGTTGTGACACATCACTTGTTAAATATTTTTATTAGGTAGTTTACAAAGTGGAATGAATGATCATTTTTTCCCAATTTTTAGTAATCTTAGCAATAGTTTTGTTTTCCTTAGGAGATATATGGGGAAAGAAATAGGGCTGGGGCTTCTGTTGTTCTGATTTTAACAGTATGTAAAACATTTAGTAATAGCAAAATTCAGCTATAGTAAAATCCAGGTTTCCAGGCTAGGCTAGTCCTATTTATAGCATTTAAAATGGGGCATAATATGAGCTATCTCAGAGAAGCCTTGCCAAGGTGAGTAATTTATATGAGAAAAAAAATTTTAAAGCTTAACCATATAAATATTATTTAAGTACCAAGTTTTATAAAAGCACATTTTAATCTACTGACTATGGTTTAGTGTGGCAAAAGGAATTTCAAGATTTAATAATATAAAAGCATTATATTTAGGAAAATACTTTTATGTATATTTCATTGCAAGATATAGATATTAATTCAACGTCATTGATTTTTGTATTTAATTGTTTTAAAAATAAATCAGAAATATACTGTTCCTAAAAGACATACTTGAATTTTAGAACAATTTGAAACAGACTTAAGGCATATTTATGATGACTATGTTTGCAGTTTTTCACAGGTGTTTTCCTATCTAAATTGAGCTTTTATTGGAAAAGCTGACCTTATATTCAATCAGAATTTTCAAAAAATGTAAACCTGTAGATGCATTCATCAACTCCACCTCATCCAGGGTGTAAAGTTAAGCCCAGAAATGTGAAGTGGCTTTATCTGTGTTCTCATCAGTGCACAAGTTAGGTCAACCAAGGCTGGAAAGTCTTGTTAGCGTAGGTTCCAGAAGGAACTCCTCTTATTTTCTCATTAAATTCTTTCAAATGTCAAACTCTTATGGATAAGAAGAATGAAAAATTTCATGTTGAGGTCTCAACCAATTAAGGCTGGGCACTGAGATCACAGAGCGTTCAGAGGATACCAGGGTCACTGGTCTGATCGAGAGGAATGACCATGTGGAGTTTTATTTAACGTGGCAGTCCATTACCAGCTCTATGCCAAGATTTGTCATCACTGGTCTGTCAACAGTTTCCTAATTGTCATGGGGAAGAATTGAATGGGTCCAGATTTGATCAGTGAGATATTCATCATTGTGGTTCTATAGCACTTTCACTTTTCTGTTGCATTACTTTTTAGAAAGTACATAGACAACATTTTTACTTCTGCCCTTTTTTGGTAAACTGTATTTCGTATACTTCTCTTGCCCTTTTCTAAAACAATTCATTTTTCTAAGCCAAAAATCAAAGTGGTCTCCAAGTAATAGATGTCATTGTGTCCCAGAGGGATGCTTGAATTAATAGAGGGTCAGGGCTCTTTTAGACAGTTGGAGTTAGTATTGGGTTTGTATTTTTCACTTTCCTCTCCCATGACTTCCTACATGAATCCTACCTTTTCAGAGGAACCCCTGGAAATTGAATTAATAAATGACTTACATTGTAACTTCCTTTGCAGTTTTCTTTTGGTCTGTCTTTCATACAAAAGCCTGGATAATGTTAATTTCTGTTTTCCTCACAGACTTTCACAGGGCTCTTCATATAGGCAAATACATGTTTGTTAAATGAGGCCAAATGAGTCAAAGACAAAAGTGAAAGTTTCTTAAGTAACCCAAAAGTAGCAAATTTAGACTCTCGAAGATGGAGAATTGATCATATTACCATTTAATGGGAATTTACCAGCTCTGAATCACAGAATTTATTTATTGACATAAAGTCTCTATCTCTGTGATAGACCTCCCCACACTATGAAGAAACTCTCTTCTAAAGACGGCTGAAAGTTAATCTTTGTTCTTTCACTGATAGTCAGTGACTACCTAGAAAGCACTAGTCCTGTTTTCAGAAATCTAACTGTTCCAATGTAGTCAAAGAAGAATTGCATACTTTTATTGAAACTTATTTTGAAAGTAGCACTTCTCTCTAAACCTTGAAATATTTAAAATGCATGAGATGTTTCCAGATCTCTAATTATCCTGGATATAGTATGTTGTTATCCTCTCTTACTACTTGTGATCTCTTATTTGCAGTTGGTTTTATATAATCCTGTGCATAGGACTGATGAAAGATACCTTCAAACAACATGATGCTTGGCCTTGAATTACACTTGTCATAAACTGCACAGGGCTGCAATTCGTGTGTGATGATCACAAGGTCATTCCTGTCCCAGAATGGAGCCCCCTAGAGGGTAATGTCATAGGTCTCTTAGCTTAAAACGGGATATTTTGGGCCCTCAAAAATGTTAGATCAGTCAATCATTAAGGAAAAGATATTTTCTCTGACCCAGTTTACTTAAGTGATTTATGTGGAACTTAACAGTTTAGCGTCTAAAATTACTCCTCCTACTGAATGTGTTTTTAATTTACTTCAGGTCCCATGGAACTCATTTAAGTTCAAGACTCCCACTGACTTAAAGGACTCAGTACAATGGAGATCTCTGTACAAATACAGCAAAGGACATACTACAAGTCTTGGGGCAGAGAGAGAAATGTGCAAAGAACAATACAGAAAAAAGCAACTAGGGTAGTATTTGAACTTTTTTTGAGCATTTTGCTCTTCTTCATTTAAAATTCTGAGAAAAATGCTAAATTTTGACATGTTAAAGAGGCAGAAATGGCATCCTGATGTATTCTATGACTGAAAATATTTATGCAGGTACATCCCATTTGCTTTGTTAAAGCTCACCCCTAAATTTGTGTAGCATGAGGCAAATGCAAATGGTACTGTAAATCTAAGTAAAGTTATAAATCAAGCTAAGGAGCTGTCAAATTATGTGTGATCTGTCTCTTGTATTAACATTAGAGATTTACAGTGACAAATCATTTAGAAATTTCTGAAGCCCTAGAGTTAGTCACATAGGAGTCTGTATCAGCCACCTCCCATCACTGAGACACAACAGTCAACACCTAAAAGAAGGGGTGGTTTAATTTGGCTTATGATTTCAGGAGATTCAGTCCATGGTTAGCAGGCTCCACGGCAGAAACATTGTGGTGGAAGTGTTGGGGAGCAAAGTTGTTTAGCTCATGGCAACCAGGAAACAGAGAAGGGGAACAGTGACAGAGAGGAATGGCTGAGGGAACAGACACACTACAAAGTCCTACCTCTGTGACATACCCAGACATGTGACTCACCAATACTCTAGGCAACTCTCAAGCCAGTGGGGTTGACCCAGTCAAACCTACCCATCGCAAAATCAGACTTCTGGTTTTGGTCCATGACCTGGTCTATTTTTCTTCCTAGTCAGACTCCTTTCCACACCAGGAGATTATCATGTGAGCTCATGTGTCCCTTTCAACCTGCATTGCCAATCTCCAGCCACACCCGGAATCCTGAACCCATGCTAATTTTCTCCTCTCTTGGGCCTAGTATTGTGAACATGGATAGTGAGATTTTTCTAAAATCCCTAGCAGTAATGTCAAGGCTAGTAAAATGAGATTTTGCAGCTTCTGTGCACCCAGAAAATAGCTGACAGAGAGGGATATGCACGTGCAGCACTTTGGTCTCTGTGACCTTTGCCCTTTGAAGTCTGTGACAGGAAGAATAATAGCATTAGGTATGGGGCACAGGGCTGGACCTAAAGGTGGTCTGTCTTTTTTAAACATGGACTTACCAGAATCTGAGATTGTTCCTGGGAAATAAACAAATGTATGTGATGAAAACAGGCATGGCACTGAAGTGTCTGAGAAAAAAAATGTATGCATAATACTCAAAGGAAATATTAGACACAAAAGTAAATGCAAAGTCTATGGAGAAGCACAAAGAAATGTATGAAGTGACAGGTGTATCAATTATATTGATCTGATCATTACACAGTATGGGCATGGATTGAAATGCCACATTCTATAAATATGTATCACTATTAAGTCTCAATTAAAAATAAAAATACATTTTTAAAAAGCCTATGAATAGAATGCAGGCCTCTTTAATATTGTTCTTTGTATCGGTTATCTTGATCAAAGTCTCCTGTTGAGGAGGAGAAGTAATAACACTGTGTAAACAGTCAGCATTGGTAAAAGCATTGACAATGAAACTTACCAGGCCTCATTTTTACAGCTGTGCAAATCCTGGGATGAGGCTGTCACACAAGGCGAGGAGTAGGTGGCTACAGTTAATTTTTTAGGTACATAACATTGTCATCCCTGTGACTAGGAGAGTGAAGGAGAGCCATTTTCCATTCTCACGCTGGCTCACAACAAGACCTGTGGCACCTTGTCACCTGATCCCAGCAGGTGGGCAGGGCAGGGGTCTCAGTTCCAAACACTGTGATGTTCGTCTGTGAAAGTTTGTCTCATGCACGGCTCTGTGTGCTAGGAGCTGCTTGTGATTTATATGATAGAGTCATCTCTGTAGGGTTTAGTGTCAGCTTAATCAGATTTACTTCGTACTCTATATTTTGAAAATATTCCCTTTTCTGTTCTTAATAGTCACTTTTAAATGGGTCGGATAAAATGTGAGATGACTTCCGTGTGTGCTGGGGGAGTAGAACACGAGTTAGGATTTTGAAATTTTCATTTTTGGCAAGCACAGTGCAGGATGTGGCCTAGTTTCAAAATGTTTATTTGAACAAAAATTTAACAGAAATTGAATACCCTGCTTTCTGGAAAGTCAACATTTCATAAAATTTTGACTGTATTGTCTCACTTCACCCAGAAATTGCTTTTAATAATTTTAAAGGAATTACTATTGAACTTCGACTTTTAAAAAGAAGGTAAGAAAAATTCTCTTCAGATGTCAACTTTTCAACTGTATTTTACATATTCCATATGAAAATATTCATGTAATTAGAAAAGTAAGGTTGATATGTCAGCTCAGTAAATATCAATAACATTAAATGTTAAGACACACCTAAATCTCCCTTCTTGTATGCTATAAATAAACTTGGTGTAAAGTGAAATCTTCTGTAATGTACAAGTAACAAATTCATCAAAAACACTTTGGGCTATTAATTAGAATTTAGTCTTTCATTTGAGAAACAGTATTTGAGGTTTCCAGCCATTTGTATCGTATACTGATTATACTTTGTGACTTAAGTGTTTGATTGTGTTTCACCTTCATATCAACCTCAGTAGAGTAGAACAGGTGCCATTTTACACATTTCAAATCAAGAAGCTGAGGCAGAGAGTGCGTAAGTCACTTGTCCATGCTCACGCGGCAGTGTGGGATGAGACTGAAGTGGGACGCTGTCGTCTGATTTCCTTCACTATATAATGTTGCCCTTGGGCAGGCAGAGCAGGTGTAGATCACAGGAAGTCAATCAACACTGATTATTATCATCTTTCTTTTTAAAGGAAGGAATGTAATAGGAAAAGAATGGTAGTGAATTTTCCTCTGAATTTCTGGGTCTTTCAGCACATTAGATTCAGAGGAGGGAGATGAGCTCCTGACCTGTGTCTTGGCATTGAATGACTGGCGTGTTGAACAACTTTCCTTACTTTCTGTGAGCTTCAGTACTGTGTAGAAAGTAATACTGTTTTGCTGATTTGGTATGAGGGATAAATCAGACATTGTGCAACCTCTTTTTATCAAAATAATTTCTTGAGCACACAGATAAATGAAATACCACTTTCCTGCCTTTTTTCTATGGTCTTGTTTCTGTCTCTTAGCTTCAGTTTTCAGTGAAAAGGCCAGATGAGGTCACCCTTTTCTAATGTCTCTAGAATCTTGTGGTTACTGTAAAAATTACAGCATTGATAATTCTGTGAGTTTCTTTCAAGTATCTAATAATGTCTTTTAATTACAACATAGACTTGAATTTTATTGACCGGGTTTTTTTTAGTTATTTTCATAGACCCGTAGAGCTTAGAAAGAGCTTAAGAAGGTGATGCTAGAATTTGGGCCTATGGTGTCCCCAAGGGCCATGTGTTAAAGGCTTGGTTCCATCCGTGCACCACAGTGAGGGGCTGGAGAGCTCAGGAGATGGACGGGGTGGGAGTTGAGGAGGAGTGGACCAGGCCACTGGACAGGGTGTTGGTTAGCTGTCGCCTGCTGTCTCCGTCTGCCTCCCTGCCAGCACGAGGTGGGCAGTGTGCTGTGGCCTCCCCGCCAGAGTGTGCTGTCTCGCCACAGGACCAAAGACCTGCGCCGCCAGGCCATGGCTGCAGTGTCTGAGCCAGTGTTACCTTCCCTCTTTCTACATTGACTGCCACAGACATTTTGTTGCAGTAACGGAAAGCTAACCAACACAGATGATCTGCGTAGCACACAATACCTAGAATACCTGAGAGTTCTGTAGACTTACGTTAGGAAATTTTGACACATTTGATCCTAATGTTTACAAATATTTGAAAACATATTGTTTGTCCTTCATCCAAAGTTTTCTTTAAATCTAAGACCATTCTTTAATCTGGGAAATACTTCGTGAGACCAAGGTATTGGTTAGTTGAATATAGCTAGGTTACTTTGCAAAGTAGTCATCTTTGTTTTGTTTCTTTTCTTATTTCTCTGACTGTCAGATATTTCTTATTTACAATTTGTGTAGGCTCAACCTAGTCATTTAATATGTAGCAGTGTGTTCATTTTATTGTCTCTTCAGAGGTCTCAGTTTTAAAGATCTTGGCATATTTACAGTATGATACTGACACAGTTAAATTTTACGTATTTTTTTATTACTCTTATCATTCTGGAGTTTTGTGTCAGTATTTGTTCTCTGTCTGTCAGTGTGGACTTTTATCCCTAAAGCTAGCCTGGCATCTAACCAGCTTCAAGATTGAGGGCATGTGCCTTTTTCCGGCTTAATTAAAAGTCAACAAATAACTTACAGGCAATATGGCATAGTTATAACTTGTCTGAAAATGACAGCTGAGAATCAGCCCGCATTCTTTGTCACATTTCCAATCTGGACATCCAATGCCTGAGAGGAAAGTAGTGTCAGAATGGGTGAGGCAATGTGTCCCTGAAGTTACTTATTCAGTAGGTCTTTCTTTGTTTCTGTGTAGGAGCTAACAAGTGCTATTAACACAGTCTACCTGAGAACTGGTTTGTGTACGTACTAACCATGGCCTGTGCTCATATAGAAAAGAATGCATATTAAATGCAAAACCATATATAATACATCTAGATCCCAAGTAGCACCATGATCACCATCCAGATCTGGCTGACAGAAGCGTGTACTTCGTTTTCCCTGGAATGTAATTATCTCATGAGTGCCAGCCTTCTAAAAACCTGCTAAGAGTTGGGTAACTACACTCACAGACTGGACACGTGTGGTGTGATTAGTGTGTCACTTTAGGAAAATCATTTTTATCTGAGAGGTGGAATTATGATGGATATCACGGCAAGGAAATAGTTACTGAGAATAAGTTTAGCCATGCTATTTTAATCATAAAGTTGGCATTCAGGGAAGCTAGAGGGCAAAGATTTTATTCTGCTGCTTTTCTGTACATTTATCTCTGAGTCTGTGTTAGCTGTTCACTATGCATCGCTCAC
Organism: Dasyprocta punctata; assembly: GCA_004363535.1. Classification (NCBI taxonomy): domain Eukaryota; kingdom Metazoa; phylum Chordata; class Mammalia; order Rodentia; family Dasyproctidae; genus Dasyprocta; species Dasyprocta punctata. The sequence goes on along the minus strand of RJWM01012963.1, from coordinate 36,757 downwards.
TCTGCAGATCACTGCTGAAACGCTAAAGATGACATGCAAAGTCAGCACTGTGGCTTGGTTTATAAAAAACAGAATGATTTCTCCTGGAAGCATAATTTTCCTTTTATAAGGTATTAATTTATGTATATGCAGTTATATTTAATATATGTGTATATCTTATAGTTTTTAATGCATACACAGTGTTGGAGCATGACTTGACTGATTCAGAAATACTGGACACTTTGGTCAAATCACTGCTCTGAAGTACTGTAAAATGCATCATTTTTCTGAGAGACCATCTTCCTGTTTTTCATACACAGCTGTTTATGTAACTGAAGAACAGCAGAAAAAGAGAAGAGTGGAGAGAAATAGAGTTGTGCTGAGCTACTGCAGTGTGACTGATGAGTACAAATTCCTAATTACTGTTCAGTCTGACAGCCTGTGGAAACTCACTTATAGTTTCCTATTTTTAGCATTAGGTCAAGTAAAATAACATTAAAATCTTCCAATAAAGACTTTGACTACATAAATAGATTAAAGCCATATGAGCACTACTATCATTTATTCAAAAGAGTAAGTTAGAGAAAGTTCTAGTTAGTGGCCATATACATGGGAAAGTCACAATACAGCTTGGTTTCAGAATCTTTACCTACCATCTTTTTCAAGCAGTTCCTTAATATTTGTTGGAACTTTCATTTTGAGTTTGGATTCATTTGTCATTGCTAAAAATATAACTGGCTAAAACACAAAGAAAATCCAACCCTTGATTGTTTAAATGTTAGAGTACTTGAAAGAATTAAGGATTCTTGAACTAGGAAATGATCAACTAATTAGTCAAAAGACACATGGGAGGAATTTCTGCAAACAGGAATTCTTCCAGCAGCATCCAGTTACATCTGTAGTGTTTTGTTTTGTTTTGCTTTCTGTGTCCAGAATGTATATTCTCAGTATTATAACTACTGTACCTCACCTTCACTCAGTAATAGATTTCTCTCTACAGTCTGGCAACTCTGCATCTGAACCTTGTCCTAGTGATTTCTGCATGTAGGTAATTGGAATGAAGTCTTAGATTCAGTGATTCAGAATAAGGTTATGAAAAAAAACCCAGAAAGTAGTTTACTGACTTTGTCAAGAGAAAAAGAAGTATTTTGAATCCAATTATCTTGGCTAATATGGGCTCTTAGAGAAATCTGATCTGAACTCTGGAATAGTAATGATTAAAGTATATTCATGAAGTCTTTTTTTAAAACCACTTTCAGGTGTATAATTTGTCATAAATCAATGCTGTTTTGCTTGTTGTTTCTTTGATAATACCTCATCCTTTGAATCAATTTAAAAGTGGTCTAAGAAAAAGAAATTATATAACCTCAGCCTTTTACATTTACTGTCTACATAAGCAAACAAACATGCTAAATATGAATTTGACAACCATTTGAAGGCTGATTGTAAACATGAATTTTCTGTGGTTCAGATTTCACTGGTTCTAAAGTGGATTTTACTGGTATGGAAGTAATTGATTTAGGTTTTAGGGAAAACAACTTCCGATCCAGATGAATTAATCACTGATGAGAAACAGTAATACAGAATACTTACTCAAACCTACATTGTTTGATTCTACTTGCCTGCTTTTTATCAGGGAAATCACAGGCTCCAGTGGGATTGACAGATTTGGGGATTTGTCTTGGGACGTGGGTCTCTCCAGCATCAGCAGCAGCTAAATAAGAGAAGATTACAGCTTTCTTTTCAGCCAGCAAAATTCAATAGGAAAATCTGGGTCTTAAGACAGAGAAGGAAGGAACAAAAGAAGGGAAATGAAACACAGACCAAATTAGCATTGGATAGTCCTCTAAACTTCTAAGAAAAAAAAGAGCTTGGTGCAAAAACTAAACTCATACATATGTGGTTTGCTTGGAATCACTGCTGTTTAAATTAGTGAAATAGAAACTTGAAATCCATAACCTTATTTCCAGTGATATGTGATTTTTAAATTAAACTTGTTTGTTTAACACTCTGATGTTAGAAATTGTGTGAAGGAAGTTATTTGAATTTAGAAGCCCCCCGATGGTGTCATTTCACTACTTTCAGGCCACACTTTGCTACCATGTCTGCATGAGTTGTGTTGGTTGTCATCGGATCACTCAGCAGCAGAGGGACTTGAATGATGCATGTGATTGGAGACTTGCATGGAGAAGAGTTAATTTTAGTGCTATGCTTAATGAGAACAAATACCAACAAAACAAAATCAAAAAGCACATGCATCAAGTTTGTGAGAATAATTACATTCTCAAAAGAAAGATCATTCAGAGAATAGAAGCAAAAGGTATGGAGGGAAGTTAAAAAATATTTCATTACCTCAAAATTTGAATCTGCTTAGTACCCTAAATGATATCCTGAAATGAGAGGTTTGCAATAAATATGATGCCTTGAATGCTAACAAACTTACCGTGCAGTAAGTATAACAAGTACTTTGCCTTATAAAAAGATCTCCCAGGAGGCATGGGAGTGTGGAGACTTAGGAAAAGATGTCAAAAAACAATTCACAAATGCATTAAAAGTGTTTGTTACACATTGGTAAGTAAAAGAATTGCTAGTACAAACAAGGGTGTAAAATCATTATTACCAGTCAACTTAACAAATCAGAAAATATTAGTGTAAATTAGCATATGATGAGATCAATATGTGAATACATGTTTGCACCATTCAGGAGAAAAAAGTCAGTTTTAAAGCCATATTAGAGACAGCCTCAGTTTTGGACCCAATAACTATAAGTCCAGTAACCCTACTGTTATGGTTTGTGTCTAGGTGGTCCCCCAAGCCTCATGCAGTCATGGAGATGACTGAATCTAGCAATTGTGATTGGTTTGTTGTCCAGTGCTGGAACTGGTGGTGTGAGTGCTACACCCGCCCAGGGCAGGGTCAGCATACAAGGTAGGGGCGGAAAGAAGCCAGCTTTTTCTCCTCCTTTGCCATTTGCTCTTCCCATTGGTGACCACCATGAATGGCTGCCCCTCTGCCATGCCACCCTGCCTCAGAGCCAGCTGAGCCAGCTGAGTATGGACTGAAACCTCCAAAAAATTTTAAGCTAAATAAACCTTTCCTTTCTTCATTTTGGGCATCTGGTATTTTGTCTCAACAATGAGAGAAAAGTAATCAAGACACCTACTTACAGAAATAGTCAGAAATGCACATAAATATTTTTATAAGAACATTGCAGTAAAACTTCTGATAACATAAGGTTCAGCAATAGGACAGAAGGTAAATAATGGAGCAAACAGGAAATTTTAAACAACTGTTAAAAAATAATTTTCAAGGCAGTTGAATGACATGAAGTGTCTCATGTGATTGGGTGTAAAAAATACATGTTAAAATAGATGCCAATTTTATTTTAATTTTGGAGTATCGGGCCTGACACTAGGAAGGCAGTCTACCACTGGGGCTATGCCCTGTCCAATCAGTATTATTTTAAAAACACACACATATACATATATACTGTATGTATTTATATATAAATATAATATGATAAAATATTCAGAAAATGTAAATAATAGGAAACCACAAAGTAAGCATTGTGGATCAAATTATTTCTAATTTTCAAATTCAATATATATGCTTTCTATATATAAAAACTTTTGTAATCAGAAAGCAAAAGAAAATATCCAAAAAAAAAAAAAAACAGTATCTTATTCACATGTTTAGTAGAAGCAAAAAGACATAACTTTGATTTGCCTTATAATTTTTGCCTTTAAAATTCCTGCACTTTTTATTTTTTAAAGTCAGTTTTAAGGGATTAGCCTTCAGGTGTCTCATTTAGTAAACGTGATCTTTCCAGTCAATGCTATCAGCTTTAAGAAGCATCATATGAATGAGCCGTGTGAATATTTCCATTGAATGATAAGTCTTTAAACGTGATTTCCATGAGGCCTTAGGCGGGCTGCTGCTCATGTTCCAAAACCTGCTCACTGGTGTTGCGCTCTCGTGGTGGCGAGGTCAGTTCCCTGCCTCTGCAGAGGTCAGTGGAGTAGTGCAGGCTTTCTAAACCCATGGGGTGGTGTTGGCATGACTGATTCCCAGCCTCGGATGGGAGCTGTGTTTGGTCACCAGAAGTCTGATGAAGTGGTGCAGTGTCTCTCGTCACTCAGTTAGAAGCCTTGTCAGTGACTGAGTTCTATCAAGAACCTTACCTAAGCATGAACTCCAGAGCGGGAGAGAAAGCGCCTCTTTAGATTTTGTTCCCTGCATGCCTGTCTTGCCTTTCTCTCCCCAGGGAGGTGTTTATTCGTGGCCTGCAGACAGCTGTCTCCCCGCTCCCTCAGGCAGTTCCTTGTCCCGTGGTTCTACCCCTCCAGGGTGGAAGGAGGCAGCAGCGTGGCATGGGTGGATGCTTCCTCAGAGCTGTCCTGGGCGCGGCACAGTTTCATTGCTGGGAGTGAGTGCGGCTGGACCTAGCTACCAGAGCTGCTGGCAAAGGTGGTGTGGCTGGGCGCCCAAGAAGCAGGGGAAGTGGGCTCCTGGTGGAAGCTAGGAGCCCGGTGACTGGGCTCCCTGATGGAGCAGAATAACACAGGCCAGGGATTCAAGACTCCTCAGATTGACAGGATGGAGGAAGCGATGTGAGTATCATTTTAATGGAAAAAGCCTAGACGCCACTGTGGATCGACTTGTCCTCTACACTCTCGTGCTTTAGTCAGTGATTAGGCAGCATCCTTTCCACTGACTCATTCCTTCAATTTCTCCTCACTGTGCATGGTCTGTCCTGCTACTCCAGAGTATATGACAGAAAAAAAAAAAAAAAAGTACACGCTCATGAAACAAACAGGGTCTAACTGCAGGTGCTTCAGAACCATGTACCTGGGTTCCTCTGAGCACAGTAGCTGTGTGTTCCTAGACATCGAAATGACAGGAAGTCACGGATACACCAGAGTGATCATAACGCAGGTGGGTAAGTGAATGGACCCTCACCAGAACTGTAGACCCTAAGACTTCACAGATAAGAAGCTGGTCTGGCTTCTAAACCAGGACAAAAAGAGTCACACCGTGCAGTCCCCTGGGAAGATGCTAAGACATATTTTAAGAGTTTCATCCTGTGACCTCTTCTGTCACATAACTGGATGATGAAACTCTGCTCTTTTCAGAAACCTGCCCATTTGCAGACACGAATCAAATGTAAGCTTTCTGGTGACCACCACACGGTACGGGTTCATCATAATTACCAAAGCTTCTGTTGCAATTTTATCCTTCCTTTTGATTCAACTGTTTTTCATGATTACTGTTTTCTGCTGGTGGCATAACTGGATGAATTTCTCTTTAACAGTAATTTTCTTTTCCTTTATCCAAGGTAAATTCCTTAACCAGCTCACTTTTAGTTTTATTTCTAAGAGAGCTGATCTTCTCTTGCTGATGTTTACTCTCTTTTCTTTAAGCTATGGGCAGTCTTTCATCACCTACTGAAGAGAATCTGGACCAGTGGTTTTCAGGGGCACTCTCTAAATAACTATCATCAAAATAAGCACATAATATATTTTCCATGAGAATACTATAGCTATGATTAGATTTTTTTTCTCAGAATTTCGTCTAGTAAGAAAATTGGAATTCAAAAACCAAAAGCATAAATTGTTGAGAGCACATTTATATTTTTAATGATCTATGTCCCTCAAAGGACTGGTGTTTTAAACTGAAAAAAGGTTTATGTTTTCACTTTTATTGGGGGCTGTAGAAATTTAGTTTGAGTCCATTCTAGGGCAGTGAAACCATGCGTAAAAGTGAGAAAGACTTGATTGGAAAGTGTGTACTGGCAACTTGCTCATATTAAAATCAAGTACTGTGAATTAAAGCAGGTCCATATCAGAAGAATAATATGATTACTGGTTGTAGAATTAAGAAAGAAGGCATGATGCTGCCCCATGAAGAAGGCCAGGCACAGGGTTGGCTGCTTGTATGAGACATTCTAGTCTGCTGTTTGAAATACCTGCTTTATACTTTAATTGCACAAGGCAAGCCCTTATCTCTCCACACTGTAATTAGATATTCTGGACAGGATTTACTCATGGTATACCACATCTCTGTAAAATTATCAGAAATAAAAGGTCACTTCCTTTATAGTATGTAAGGACACCAGTGCACCTGGCTTTGACAACTAAGAACTGGGAATAAACAGGAACCAGGCCAGCCAGTGAGAGTAATTTGCACAGAAGGTTGTTTTTCTCTTTTTAGTCTCGTTTCCAAATACAGGAATCATCCCAGGAGCATTGGCCGGTCAAGGAGCTCAAGTTCAAGGAGACACAACAAGGTCTTTTTTCAGTCACCACTGGTGTAGGTCACAAGAGGTCTGTGCACAGGGCTCACACCGTGAGCACACGTGTGTGTCCAGGAGAGCTCACCTGAGGAGTGTGAGACACCTCAGAATGGAGTCTAGGGTCTTCGTTGTAGCCCCAGGACAAGGTGTGCAGAGAACCAGGTTTCCCACCCTTACCACCTCCTACTGCTCTGCCTCACCCTGAACTAGGGGCATGCACGTGCCTGCTCGTCATCCTGCACACCAGTGACCTTGGTAGCAGTTTAGACCTGGAGGCTGGACATGCATGGCATGGTAGTGAGGAGATGCTAAGTCTCCACTTTGATGACTTTAAGGATTTAAGCCAAACACAAAAATACTCCATCTGAAGATTATGTGCTGTAGATGTTCTATAGATACCTAGACCTGTCTGCTGTTTGTTTTGTTTTGTTTTGCTTTTGGTGGTGGGGGGCTTTAAGAGCAGCAGAGCCCACCTAAAAAGCTGTCTCTGACATCTGGGTTGTCTTAAATCAGGAAGTGACTCTTTGTCATCCACAGTGAAATGTGGCCAGGTAAAATACTTTCAGACATTCAGCTTAGTAGCAGATGAGACCAAGGTACTCAAGAAAATGCCATTAAATTGCTCTTAGAAAATAAATTATTTATTGATATAAAATGAATAGAAGCTGCAGGAGCTCTGATAAGCAGAAGCAAACTTTCACCTGTTGCAAGACATTTGCTTCTAAATATTAGAATATTGAAAAGAATGCTATTATGGTTAGTGTAGGTGTCCAAGAATGAGAATTATCTTATCTGGCTTTTTTCAAATGTATATTCTTATCAAATTTTGTTGATAGCATTTGTTTACTACCTAATATAGCCATATTAGAGGGTAACTAAGCATTAAGGAATTCTAATTTTTCTGAAAATTAGAAATTGATTTTGTTCTACCCACAGGAATCTCTGCCTGGAAAGGAGAGCTAATTAAAAAATCTTTATCAGGAGCTCCTTTTTTTCCTCTTAAACATTGGGTGCTATATTTGGTAATTGCCATTTTACTTATACAGCATGTCTGATGTAAAGTTGTTAAACTGTAGTTACTGGAACCTATTATTACAGGATTCCACCATCTAAGTCTTGATAATAGATGAGCAAAATGGGAAAGTACACCTCTGCTGCCCTTTAATGAGACAGATTCCAGCTACTACTATGCATGGTAGTAATTTAAAGATTATGATCAAGTGCTCCAGCCAAGTAGATACTGAAAATGGATGCTACTGGAGATGAATAGGCAGGGCCGCTGTTGGATGAACAGAACAAGTTTCCTTTGCAGTTTGGGTTCTGCCTCTGCACTGTAACATGTAGAGTAGGGAGAAGATGGTGCACATCCTGTGATAGTGCCTGGGTGTGTCTTAACTGTGTTCTTCCCTCCGTCCCACGGGCTCCTTACTGGGGACAGGCCCTCAGCTCATCCTGCAAGGGTTGTGTAGTGCTGCCTCACCCATCCAGGCCTCGGTAAAGTATCACATTTATCATGGGTGAGCAAAATGTACCATTTGATTTAGAAAATTGAAATTAGGCCTGTCTTGGTTACTTTTCTGTCATTACTGGGACAAAATACTGGCACCCCAAATGAAAGAAGGAAAGGTTTATTTAGCTTACAGTTTGTGGAGGTTTCAGTCCATAATCAGCTGGCTCCAAGGCAGGGTGGTAAGGCACCAGGACAACACTTCAAGGCAGCAGCCAGCAAAATCAGCCAGATAAAAATGGGAGAACAAGCCTCTTCTCTCTTTTATTACACACAGGCCACCCCCACTTCCAGGGCAGGTGTAGCACTCACAAAATCTCCTTGCCCTCCTCTTGCACAAGATGAGGATGTTTACAAAGTAAGGACCCTGGTTCCCTGCTGAGTCCCTTAGTTAAACTTCTCAAGTTGACACAATGTATCAATCATAACAAGGCCTTTACAAGGTGTGTTTGAAAGTAATTTAAAATTGAGGGAAAGCTAATTGCTTGTACAAACTTTTTAAAACTACTTCTTTTCAAAATGTTTTTGTTGAGCCTAAGCAGCCCACAATAATGTCTAAAGTCTGTCTAAAGTCAGAACAGAGCCACTTTCTGTTTTATTTCCCTTTTAAATTGTTTTGAAACTTTGCATTATTTCTCATAAGCCATAATGCAAATACATTTCATTATATTACTTAGCCTACCTCTGAAAGAAAGATATGTATTATTTCATAAGCCACATCTTTTGCATCTAAGTACATAAATGAGCCCGTTTTTAGACATTTTGCGTTTTATGAGGCATTTATGCTGCAATCCGGCGCCCTCCAATGTTCATTCACTCATTCAGGAAGTTGCTCCAGACATCTCGGCTCCTGGCTGCTCAGAGGCCTCCCGAGATTCCTTGTGTACAAAACCGTGAGGATACATCAGCTCTGTGAAGGTGACCCTAGGCATTCATACATCACAGTTTCTATTGTAGCTGCATTCCCTGTGCTGGGTTTCAAGCCTTCTTCCCCATCAGAGGTTGAAAACTTAGGCTGCTGCGCGTCAGTCTGTTCATCCGGGACCGGGTGCCCAGCACAGGGTGGCTGTCACAGGCAGCGTGGGGTGGCTCCCTCTCCAGTCCCAGGTGAGGCGGTGAGAGCAGCTGGCCCTCCTGAAAGCACAGAGGCTGAATGCTGTTCTTGCCAAGCTTCGTTCCTTTGCCAAAATATTCTTGAGGTAAGTTTTGCCTTGAGTTCATGAAACCCATCCTCAGAGGATGGGAAGAGCAAACTGCACTGAACTCTACCTTGGGATGAGAATCTTCGCTTTGATTTTACGGTGGCCACAGACCTTGGTTACAGAAAGAACATTTCTCCAGCTCCCATCCACATTTACACCTGACCTTTTCCTACAGCGTATTTTACACACCCTTCATCATCTTATGCAGAAAATAAATATTCCTTGGTAGAATTCATGAATGCAATTCATAGCTGACTTCTACATGAAATAGGATTACTGCTGCATCTCCATGGTCACTTGATGCACTTCAATATTTTATTAAACTAAGACATGCTTTCTTCTCTTGAAAAGGTGTAGGTCATTTTGCAGAATTCTAAAACTTTGCAGCTAGAGGAGACCAAATTTTGATTGTGTTATGCAGGGTGGTCCTATCTTTGAAGAAAAGAACACCGTACCTGAAGACCGTTTTTCTCCGTTGCTTCCATCTGTAGAGGAATTGTCCTGAGTTTCTGGTTCTTCTAGTCATGAGTTTAGGAGTCGTTCAACTCTGGACATATGGAGAATTTTTGTCTGCCCATAGATTGGTGACCATGTAGGAATCTTTTCATTTATTCCCAGCTACTATTTTTTCTCTCTGTATACCTGAATTTAAATGATGAATTTATATTTTTAATGTTTCTCTGGACCACTGGGCAGATAATTTATGCTTACTATAGTATAACATATTTATCACCTTAAAATAAAAATAATTTATTTCATGGCTTATTGCCATCAAGGAAAATACCACACTGATACTGTTCATGACTGTACCCTCACTGCCTCAAATAATTCGTATCACTTAATAGACATGGATATACTTGTGGTATCAGTACCCTTTTTCTTAGCGTGTGGATTTCACCTTTCCCTAGATACTTTCTTGGCTCCCTGTTCCATTTGCTAAGGTCTAGGTTATTGGAACAATGATCCCAGCTCTACAACCATGAAGTCCAGCCTGGTCCGAGCCAACTCTTCCCCTGTGGAGAGCAAGGGAGATTTACCCAGCAAATCATTTCTCCACCCATTGTGTACACTGGGACATTTTTCATTTTTGCAGAATTCATTGGTACTTTCAAGTTAAATGATTACTTTTTTCCAGGCCAGCTAGAAATAAATATAAAATTTGAGAAAATTGTGCAGTTCTTCAAAATGATTGGAAATAAAGAAATTCTCTAATACATGTCATTTTTAAAGTAGAAAATCCTGTCTCCATAGTCATTATGCAAAGATACTCCTTATGATGTGACATTTGCTATTAAATAATCAATAGAGTCAAAAATAGGAAAGGTAAGCCCTAAAATAGCTATAAAATACAAGGTAATATCACATTGTTCAGTTAATGTTTCCCCTTTCTAGTACATTTTATTCATATTTGATATCAGAAATTTTATTGTCCTAGGAATGTTGGAATTTAGTTATTCCACAAGGAATTGAGATGCACCACCAGTGTTTTTCTGTAGTGTGCTGCAAATAGTACTTATGGCATAACACAAATTTGAAATTGTGTTGGATATTAACTAATGTTGAAAACAAAAATATGGAATGTGATCATTTATTGATTAATGCTATATGAAAATAAGAGATATGCATTTTATTTGTTAACATATTAGATACCTTAAGCATTATAAATGTATTACATCTCAAGAAATGTTAAAATGAACTGTTTTTTTAAGTAAAAATAAACTGTTTTAGTTCTTTGATAAAAAATCTTGCATCATACACAAGTGAAAAGCCAAAGTTCCTGAATTTAATTATGCAAGAAAGTTTTATCCTCTTCAAATGCAGTATATTACTGGAAGGTTATATACTTATTAATACCTAGCTAAAATCCTGTTTCAAAATTGTTTTTATGCCTTACTTTGGGCCATAGCTTTAAATGATTTTTTAAAAATGATTTAGTGTATGTGGTTCAGAAGGTTGAATCTGATTTGATTTCAAGACATACACTGGAAATTTCTTTTCTGGTTAAGACTCTGACATGAGCCTGATTATTATTTTGCTTATTTGTCTTCCTCCTAAAGGCAGAAGGTATTTTGTGAGCTATGTGACCCTCTACTCTGTGTGACCATTTGCCTTTCTGTAAAGCTCTTCATTGAGTCAAAGCATGAGGCCGACTCTGTGTACATCTTATCACAATGCAAATGATCAGCTTAATTGAACTTATATGTTGCACCTCCCATGGTTTTAACACTTTCGTGTTTGACACTGTGTTAACCCTTCACTGTCCATCCATGCGAGCCTCCCCTGCTCACTGTAATGGGCTAAGCAGGATTTACTTGAGAGAATCCTTCATATGATAGACATTACTGTTAAATAATAATAAATCGGATTTTCAGTTACTGAAGTATTGACAAATTTTGCATTCCTTTTAAAATCTATTTTTTATGAATACGTGTATGTACGTCTTTTTTTTGGTGCGGGTGGGACAGGGTCTGCTTAGGGAGTTCAGGCTGTTTTGAACTCACTCGATAGCCCAGGGTCTCTAGAATTGTTCTGCTTCAGCCTCCCCAGTACTGGGATTACAGGCATGTGCCACCGCACATGGCATGTACTTCTTAAGTGAGATGCTACTTTGGCTTGAAACGAAAGTGAATAAGTTTAATTTAAAATAGATTTCACTTGACTCGATAGATATCTTAGGTATTTATCAACAGTTAAGAGTCAGAGATGTCAAAGGCAAATTTGGATATTTTAGCAAATTGGGATGATTTTTAGAAGAAATAGTTACAGCTATACCAAAAAAACTTGCGATCGTGAATGAATCCAGAAATTGAACTGCATAGATTTCCACTTCATATAAGCCTCATTTCAGACTGCATTTTTCTACCTGAATCATTAAGGGAGTGAGAATCCTCTTAGTTTAGTACAGAAAGACAGCAGCATCATTAGTTACTACCTACAACACATCGTATTGTAGTGAGATTAAATTAGGATACATTATAATTTATTCATACCAAACTTGTCCACAAATTTTAAAAAGTTTAAAAGTAATAAAATTAATTGGTGATCTAGTTATTGTTACAGGTTTTTGGTGAAGATAATGTAAAAATTTTCATCATATTGCAGACAACAGTCAAAAAAGGAAGCAAATAAAGAAGGAAGGAGAGGAAGGTAAGGAGACCTATAATAATAGAGTTTATCCTCCATAGTGCGTGACCATTTTCATGCATGCAGTAGGTCGATACTCAAGGGAAAACTCTAAATTATTTCAAACCACCCATGTAAGTATAGCAGTATGATGACTACTCTGGGAAGAAGCAGAGCGGAAGAAGTAAAACTAGAATTGCAGGGAGTCTAAGCCAAGGTCTCCAAAGTAGAGAGAGGAAGCGATGACCTGCTGGACAGCAGCGCTGTGCTCCTGACCCCCACTCGTTCAGGAAGAGGTTCCTTTCAGGGTTCGAATAGCGTGACAACTGGAACACAAGGGGCTGAGGCTGGTGCCTAAGTGGAATCGAAAACTTCAGAAAAGCCCATTGCGAAGAGTGTTACAACAAGGAAAAACTGAAGAGAAGCGCACACTGGCACCAGGAGGCAGGTGCGGAGTTGCCACCGATGTAAGAGCCAGGTGATTCACCATTAATGCCAAGACAAACACCGCAATGTGTGGAGGGTGCAGAGAGCTGAGAATGCAAACTCGGAAGCCAGCGTCCTGACCCTGGTGCTGGCACACGGAGAGACGAGCTCCCTGGCGGGTGTGGTTTCTGGCAAAGTGACCGTATCTCCAAGGTGACTGCGCCACCATTCTTGTGTAAGTATGCACACCAGCTTTATACCTACACGCATACTTGACGTTCAACTGGCAAGTATTTTTAAATCATATAAATAATATGCACACTTATATTTGTACTTGTATTTCACTTACTGTCACGACCTCAGGGAAGGGCTTGGTCCATTCAGGATGCTGTAACAAAATCCAGTACAGCGGGTGATTGATAAGCAGCAGCGGTTTATGTCTTGCAGTTCTGGAGGCTGGGAAGACCGTGTTGAAGGCATCAGCACCTCCAGTGCCTGCTTCAGATGGGGACCTTATTGCCATATCCTCATGGGAGAATGAGCAGAGCACCGCCCTCAAACTCTTAGGGCAGTCATCCCTTCCCCAGGGCAGAGCTCAGCGCTCCTCATGGTGCCGCCTCCTGCCTCTTACTAGAGCATCATCTCTTAATACGACTGCCACCTGTTGGTGCTGCTCCGGTGGGGTTAGCTTTCAACGTGAATGCTGGGGGGACACCTTCGGACCCCAGCAGGCAGCGGTGGAGGAGGGGACTTGGCCCTGGTAGCATTCCATCAGCCAGGTCCCAAGGTGAAATTCTCAAGGATCAGAATTTGATGATACCCTGACGCTAGAACAAGATGGGTTGGCTGTCCACTCTCATTTGCTGACTTGGAATATAAGCCACAACTGTTAGTTAAGAAGAGCAACTCAAAAGAAATTCTCATTGCTTTACTTGCTTTGGCTTTGCTGCCAGTCATAACCAAAAATGTCTCCCTTTTTAATCCCAACGCACTTAATTTGATGCGCTGAACTTTTGCAGATTTTTAACATCCTTCATTTCAAAACTTTGAATCCAATTTTTATGCTAATTGCCAGTTAGTTTAATACAGCCACATTCACAGGACAGTAAATATTCTTTTAATCATTAGACATGGTTGCAGCTATAAAGTCACAGCTTCTCAACACTGGTTTGTTAAATACATCTCTATAATGTATATCTTTTAGATTTTTCTTGTTAATTTTAACTTCACTACAAATATTTTACTAGTAGGTTTAATACTTTTAAGTAGAATGTATGTCCTTAGTATGAGGTATTATTAATGATGTTATAGTTTTTAGATGTCGAACTTGATGAGAAAATGGACATAGTAAGGCTACTTTTTTTTCCTAGCTCAAAAATGATTGTTTACTCATTTCTCATTCCTTTAAATACTCTTAAAATTTAATAATTTTAAATTTTGCATAGTCAAATCTCCCTGTTTCAGAGATCTTTTGCAAGGTAATAAAGTATTTTTATAAGATCAAAAACAGCTAATAAACCGAAACTACTTCTACAATATGTGATACAAGGGTTGTATTTTAGTTCTAGAACTGAAGATGTTAAATACAGCGTGGTACTCTGTCTGCTGTCACTGCTCCTACAATAAGAGTGTGAGGAAAAACACTTTTTAACCAGAACATTACCTGAAATTTAAAGTCACTCTATATTAAAGCACTTTTATGATACTCAGCCATTATTGTATTCACGGCCCTGCAGGAGTGTAATCAAAATTTACTAATGTTGTTAGATAGTGCTCCAGGTCTGGAGGCCCTGCTTCTGTTTTTATTGGACCCTTTCAGTCTCCCAGGTTTGCACGTTATAGCTTCAGCAGGAGCCTTACTGCCTTTGGTCCATTACGGCATTCCGTTTATCACGCCTTACGTACATGCTCTGCTTTGTCCTAGTGAAAAATTTTAGTATGCTTGTATGTTTTAAAAATTCCTTTAAACTTGTTCCTGATTACAGTGCTATAAAGAAAATAAAGAGGCTGCTCTGTTGGTTGAAACCATTTTCCTATAAGTTTCTGTGGAATTTTTTATGCTAATCCAAATTAAATACAACTATATTATCAAAAATTATATAGTAATAGAGTCTAGTGGGAAGTAATAGTAGATTGTTTAGATGTGTGTGCAAAAGCTAGATTTCTACCACATAAGAATGTTCAATTTATTTTCCTAACTTTGAAGGTTGCACACTCTATAATACAGATAAAACTTTTCTATTCTACACATTACAAGAATTTTAGAACACAGATCTAAAATTTTCCTTCACCAAACCTTTGAAAATGGTGGTTCTAATTTTAAACCAATTATTGTGGTATGATTGGCAAAAAAGCTTTACCCATTTGGTGCATATAGCATGAAGAATTCGGAGATAAGTATATGCCCATGAAATTGTCATTATGTGATTGTAGTTAGGCAGTTATCCAGTAAAACAAACAAAAAAAAATGCTATTATTATTATCCTGGAAAGTTTGTTGAATTCTCATAGTTGACCTGCTGTATAACAAATTGCCTATACTTTTAAAGAAAATCAATAGTGAGAATTAGTTCTATGGAAGATAACCAAAAAATAACTGTTATTTGCTCTGACATATTGTTTTACACTACTTTTATGTAAGTACAACCCTTTTCCTGGGAGTTCACATGAAACCAACTGAAACAGTATTTCCAAAAAGAATTGAAGTTTTCACTTTTTCCAGCCCATTGTCCAAGTTATACCTCTAACCATGAATTTTATATGGGACTATTTACCAGCATTCTCTAACATGATGCATTAGTTTTATTTTTACAGAAATCCAAAATACCATTTGGATTTCTTCACCGTTACTTTACATAAATATTCACCTGCCGTTATTTTTTTTTTTTTCTGTTGTGAATTTTGTTGTTTTGCTTTGATCATTTCCTTTTAAACGTACCTGGCCTTTATCTTTCTATGTAACCTTAAGGGGATGTTTGAGATTTTTCTCTTGACTGTATTGCTCACTCTCAAACCATTCAATAAATAATTTATTGCACTACTCTTTAGAATGACTTTATCGTAATGTATCTACTAATATACTGTCATCTCATTCCAAGACATACTTACAGTTTTTGTTCCTTTTTAAAATTTGATTGCAGTATCTGGTGTAGTCAGAACATTACTTTTTAGAAGTTTCTATCATGAATGAGAACCCTTTAATATCTCTCTTGAAGTGATGTCAGCATTTTGGTTGCTGTATCATGTTAAGGAAGTATTACTTTTTTCATACTATGATGGTTCAAATGATTATTGCGACATCTGTTAAGATAAACAAATTTTTGTTCTTTTAATTCATAGGTGTTCAATTTTGCTACTAATAGAGCTGACATTAAACTGCTTTTGTATTGGGCCATGATTTAGTATTTGATGTGAACGAGATAAACAAATATGCCTATATAAGATGAGGAAGTGCAATGTTTGAATCTTTTGGGATGTAAAGATTTTATTTTACATATTTTCAAAATTATTCATTATTCTCAGAGTTAATTATGTAAGGAATGAATTTAATGAGAAAATGAGAGGACTTGATGGACCTTGTATCCCAGGATTTTTTTTGTCTTTAGCTCCATGAATAGGTATTTTAAAATCCAATGTTAGATTCATTATATTTGATACTACTGTTGAACTCACCTTAAACATTTCTGCGAATACTTTTCTTATCCATGCCTCTGGCACTCCTAAGGATTCTAACTGAAGTAAATGAAAGGATGGCGACTAGTGAGTGTGTACTGTGGAAGGGGGGCGCAGTGTGAAGCACCCTGCGTGTCCTTGTTAGAAACATGAGGTCAGCGTCTCAGATTCTCCCAGTCCAAAATGTGAAGCTTGGATTTAGGGAGCTGTATCCTGAGGCAGAGACAAAAGCAACTCATGGTCCTGAACTCACAAAGTTCTGTATTCATTTTTGTTTTTGTGTACAGTCTTCAGAATGTAAGTGTGGAAAGTGGGTGTGGCATGGTGATGGACTTCTGTAATCTCAGAACTCTGTCATGCTAGGAAGCTGAGGCAGGAGAATCACGACTTCAAGCCAAGCCTGGGCAATTTAGCAAGACCATTGAGAGAGATAGAGACAGACACACAGACAGAGAAAGAGATGAAGGAAGAAAGGAGGTGTGATAGGGTCTGCCAGGAAAACAATTTAATACAGGTGTCTTCGCTATTTTCCTCCCATTGCTTAGACAAAATACCTGATACTCAAAGTGAAGCAAGGAAAGGTTTATTTATCTTAAAGTTTTTTGGAGGTTTCAGTACATACTCAGCTGGTTCCAAGCAGAGTGGTGTGGCTGAGGGGCAGCAGTTCATGGCGGCTGCAAGCAGCAAGAGCAAAAGGGCAAAAGAGGGAGGCACGCATCCTTCCTGCCCTTACATTGTGTGCTGGCTCCCTGCCCCTGGGTAGGTCCAGCACTCACACCACCAATCCGAGTGCTAGACAACGAACCAATCACAAATGCTAGATTCAACCGCCTCCATGACTGCATGAGGCTTGGGAGCCCATCCAAACACAAACCATAACAACAGGACACATAAATTATAGTATTATTTTATAATAGTCCCCCAAAGAGTCAAACACAAGAAGTGCAGGAAATCTGTCCACACACTATAGACCCCAAAGAATCCAATTACCATGGCAACGTCCTGCTTGAGTCCAGCTGAAGACCTAGAGCCCTCGACAATGTCTCATGCTAGTCTGTTCTGGGAAGGCCCAAAGATCAGTGGTGGAAGCTAGAAAGTCTGTACCAGTGGGATGAGGGATCTGCACTGGAGCCAGGAAGTGATGCTCACAGTAAGGACCAGAGCTCCCCAGAAAATTACCACAGCCATCCTCAGTGAGAGTGAGGTCCTAAGTTTCTCCAGTGATGAGAACAGCTGAGTTCATATCAGGAAGCCAGTGTGACAAACTTCTAGAGATTGAGCAGCACACTATCTTCCCCTCTGGAACCAGGAAGCAATGCTCAAGTGAGAACCAGAGCTCCTCCAAAGTGAACCGCAGCCATTCTCAGCAAGAACAAGGTCCTGAGCTCCTCTGACCTGACGATGAAAACAGCCGAGTTCACATCAGGAAAGAAGCTGGACAAGCTCCTTCAGGAGGATCAGCGGTAACGGGAACCAGCACCACCGCAGAGAACCAGCAACACTACCTCTTCCTCTCCAGGTCTCTTTTTATGCTGGCAGCAGTCCTCAGGTGAGCCATCCACACTCGGCACCATGCTGACGCAGTTCAGCTGGTGTTAAATTGACCCCCAGTTGTCAATCCACCACAGGAGGGAAGGAAGGAATAAAATGTGCAGAGTGTTTTCAGTTTCATATTTCAAGCCTTTTTTTTAAGATTCTAGCACTAACATTTTATTATACTCCTTTTATCATTCATCCATCTATCCACCCATTCAGTCACCCAACATTCTTATTTCTTTATGCATTTAAAAGTAAACTGTAGACATTGGTACACTTCCTTATAAATATTTTTCTATTAATGAAATTTATTGGTACATTTTAGATCTATGTGGTGATCACATTCATCACAGGGAATGTTACCTGTGCGTGATGTATCTTGAGTCTTCTTTTTTTCCCCATTTCCCTCCCCTCCCTTTACCCCTTCTTCCCCTCAGTTAAAAAAGTCTTATTTCCATTTTTTTTGTTCTTTCTCATTTTTTTCTTTTCTCTTGCTTCCTTTCCCCCTCCCCCCCAGCTCTCCTTCTCATGTAAACATTTTCTTTCTCTCTCACATTTTACACATTTTAGTCCTTATTTACATTTTCAGCCTCTTTTTTAAGTAAAAGAAGTATGACATTTTTGATCTTTTGAAAACAATTTGGAAACTAGTATACATTGCTATTGTTGCAAAAGAAAAGTGGCGAATTGGAGAGAATATTTTGCAAGTCTGTTAAAATGCATGCCAGTGTTTTAAAGTTACTTTTTAGAGAAGTGAGGATAGCATCCTTCAAAATTTATGATCTGTGAAGCGCCCAAGATCAAGGGATAATTCTTTTAGCCACAGACACACACTTTGTCATTGCATAATAACTGAAGTCCAGATCTGAGTGAATGTATCCTAACGTCAAGTTCCCACATAGTCAATGCTTATTTATCAACCATATCATTAGCTTCTTATTATTATTAGGAACTTGGAATCGCACCGTCATTGCCTGTGTATTACTTTGCTTAACCCTTGCACGAACTCATTGGAAGGACACTGATGCTGTTCCACTTCTGCACACACAGCAGGAGACGAAGGAACGTTGGTTCGTTTCCCCGGTTACCTGCTGCCAGGAGAGGCTGTGGTTTGGTAGCCTGCCCTCTACTCCTGTAGGGTCACCCTGTGTTGGTGACTGGAGACTTGCAACCTGGGCTGTTAGGGTACAGTGAGGGTAGTATCATGAGATTCTAACAATAACCTTCAAATTGTAGAAATTCTCATAATGCGCTTTTACTTGTGGAGATATTTGGAGGAAAACCATCTTTTAATGATAAACCTGTTTTGGTCTTCTCGATAGTGAATTTGCTATAATAAAATTCCCACTAGATTGTAATTCAGAGGCACCTCTGTCTTTTTTTTTTTTTTTTAAATTCATCCTAAAATATATGTGAGAGACACTGAGATACCTGCCCAGATAAATAATTTATTGTTGAGCATAAGAGTCAGATTGAAATTCAAGACTTCAGGAGAGATTAGGAATTATTTCTTCCTCTGCTTGCCAAAGCTGGAGCCTGTCACGGGGTTGAATGAAGGGAATCCTGCCCCTCCCGTCCCCTGGGACCCGAACGAGCTGGCTTCAGTGGAACTTACGGGCCCTCCTCTTACAGCGGAGCAGAGATGACAGAGGATGCCACGCAAGTGTTAGGAAAGTTTCTGTTTCAGTCTAATAGCATTTTAAAAATTGTACTTTGTTACAACTGAGATCAGCAGCATATTTACAGTATGCTGACACATTTGCAAGGGAACTATTTGAAACTAAAAGCAGAAGACTAGGACTGTGTAGCCACTAATTCCTATTGAACCTTATTACTGTGTCCAAATGTCATCGCTTGGCTCTGTGGCCCACACTCCTGCCCTCGTTTTACAGGGTTTGTGGACTCCAGCCCAGTCCTCCACAATCTCAGATCCAATGTATTACGGATATTTCCACGTGCGTCACTGATCATTTACTGGTAGCTGTTGGTCATTATGTATCTCATGTTAATAAACTCTGCATACAGGAAAACCCACGTGCTAGCTTATCTTCCTGTAGCATTTTAGGTCCTGCAGGACGTGTTTAGGTATGAAGACAGTAGACATACCTCTTAAGTCTCAAACAGAAAATAAACATCCCTCTAATTTTTTTTTTTTTTTTTTTTGGTATCAGGAATTGAACTCAGAACCTCGCGCTTGCAGGCAGGCACTCGTGCCGCCGAGCTAACTCTCCTACCCCGTATAAGAAAACCTTTTATTATAGAGCAGTCTCTAACTTATGACCCAAGTTCCCAAGAAAGGGGCGAGTAGGAGGTCACACCCACTGTAAAATGAGAAAGTTGCAATTTGCCTTTAGCAAATCAAGAGAAATGATGTTGACACTGATGTAGAGGGGAACATTATAAAGGAGAAACAATGCCTATGTTAAATCATGGCCATAAGCAAAGAAAGGGAACAAGGTCATGCAGTGTTGACAGTGTAAGGACCGCTGCTCCCAGGTCCTCCTCTCTGGCTGGGAACGCGGTGTGGACACCAAGCTGAAGTGGTCACTTCAGATTCCTGGACAGAGCTTGTGGAAAGTTGAACCAAGAGGCTCCACTAAGTCAGGGCTCATCAGGGGCACAGCTTCAAGCATGAACTGTAATCAAAGAAAGTAGCCTAAGATTGCCAAGTACATAGTCATTAAAATTAATCACTGGAACACTCACGGTAACATTCTCCACTCTCATTTGAAATGAGTATTCTGCTAAGGATATGCAGATAGTGTAAAATGCTTTAAAGCACTGCATTTCCTTAAGCAGGCCCTGTCTCACCCTGCTATCTTGAATAAAATCTCTGAATCTTAGTTCTCTTGTATACTTTTGTCAAAGCAATTCTGGTTTTGAGACAAGTCAGGCAAGCCAGGTAAGATCACTATTGATTTCTGAAAGATTAAGAAAAACAAAAAAAAATTTTTTTAACTATTAAGTAAGGCCAACTATTAAATAACAAATTAAAAATAATGCTAAGTGCAAATCCAAAATAGTAATCATGAAAAATCATAATTAGCCTTCAAATTAGGTCTTTTTTACATTACTAAGCCAGGAGCAGCGCTTTTCTACTCTCAGCTGTCAGTGGGGCCACAAACCAGGTGGAGATGGCAGGTTACTGAGTTTGAGAAGGGAGATGGGGGTAAGGGACAGGGGAGGGGAAGGGAAGGGAACATAATAAGAATTATGAATTGAGGGGTGTAGTGTGCATGCACCCTCTGCACACGATGCATGCAGTCATTGTGTACTAGAGACTGTACTAATAAAACTGTTAAAAGCCCAAATGGACAAAACCAAGCACCGCCTTTCTGTGCAGTGGCCCCTCTTTGTGCTGAATGGAAAGAATATTCTCTTCAGCTTGGATATGAAAAGCAGAAGGTCCAGCATCCTTTGGGGAGAGCAGAAACGAAGCATAAGTGAAAATAAGGGAAGGGGGCAGATAATTATAAACGGAAATCAAGGCTGTGAAGGATTTAAGAGATGAAGGGGCAGCAAGAAATTCCTTGAGAAAGAACTGAAAGTGCAGGAATGCGAATCTGCCGCAATCCCACCACCAGGGCAGGTGCCCCCACAGGGCCAGCTCCTTATTCCAGCAGGACCTGGGCTCGCATTCTCCACATGGAGGGACCAGCAGGAACGGGCAGCATGGAAGACTTTGGGACGTGGCCTCAAACACAGGGCTGTTTAGCTCTGTCAGCCTAACTGTGCTCCAGAGACTTTGCTTGTTGAAATGTGACAAGGCCAGAGTAACTCACAGACATCCTCAGAAGGGGAAGCAGACCTGTTTCCTAGCTGGAAGAGGTACTGCCCAGCCGTGTCAGCTGTCATTATTCAGTTTGAAAGCAGATTTTATACAACTGGTTTTTTTCCCCTGTATTCTCCGGTAGTGTCATGGTTTGCAAAGTAAAGGCACTTAATAGTCACTGAAATAATTTAACTGTATTAATGGCTTATATTGTGATCATTCGCATAAAGGTCTTGATGTGTCTCTAGTTTGAAGAAAATATGAATGTAATGGATACAGAGTATGTAAAGAGATAATGTCACTATGTTATCTACTTGATAGTTTTCTGTGAAGCCGTATGGATGTCGATGAAATTATGCTTCCATTTCGAAGAACCCTTACCAGCCAATGAAATCAGATAATTCCTTTTCTTATTGTCATGCATGACTTCTGTACATTCTTAAGTGTAACCACTTAATAGCTACATAAGTGTGGTTAAATCACTTATTCTTCAGTATCTCAGGGTCCTTGTGTAAAAACTACTCAGTTCTATCTCATAGAAGATTTTAGGATTAAAAAAGTTACTATTTGGAAAGACTTAAGAAAAGTGTCAACTACACAGTGGGTGTTACAGAAGTGATAATTCAATCTTGGGTTTATTTCTACATGACCCTTTTCTTGCTTCTCCTTTTTCTAGATAGTTGTGTCCAAGTTTTTCCACTTCATTTAGCTTTCATAATAGCCTGAAAGGAATCCAGAAATTCAGAGGACTTTTTCATATTTACATCACATCTGGCTATGATGAAAGTCATGGGATGTCTTGACCCCCCTCCCCTCCATTTGACAACTTAGAAGGAGTAGCAGCTGTCTTCTCCATCTGTTTAAGCAGGATTTCTTAATTATCTGTGAAAACGTTTCCAGTCTAAACCATTCACTGTTCTACTTAACAAACTGTACTTTTGTGATGCACGTGAGAACCTTGGACATTCGTTAAGGTTATCTTTTCCTGGTATTTTCCGTGGGGATAAGGAAAGTTAAAAATGCCCCATGTCTGACCCACAGATATCACGACTTTGATGAGATGATGAGAGCTATCTCTCCTGTGGCTTTTTGTTGGGGTGTTTGTATCTCTTGGTTTTTGTTGTATCACTCATTTTTCCACAATCAAGTCAGTGTCACCCCTTGTTCCCCACAGGAGGGCCTGTCTGCTGCTGACTCTGACACATTGTGTCACATCGTACTTCTGCGTGTCCGTGGGACTTTTCGGCTGTCCACCTTGTGTTTGACTGCTGTCCTCACCTCGTTGTGGGGCAGCTGTCTTGCCAGTCATTGTTTTTAGTTTTATTTATTTCAATGGCAGAAGTGTAAGAACTTGGCTTCATTGCCAATATTGTACTAGCTTTCAGAAGTATCATTATTGACTTTAGTATCGATGCTGTTTGATAATGGATGGCAATGACTTTCATCCTCCAGCTGAAAATGCTTTAAAAAATGACTCTAAATCTCTAGCCATTAGAGCTCCTTGGGAGGCCATTGCACTGCAGCCTGCTGCGTGGATCGAAGCTGGGGGCTTGTCTGCAGTTGTTCGGGTTTCCTATTGTGGAGCCAAATCGTACACATTTTTCTTCAGTTTGATACTGTGTCAGGCCTCTGATAACCTAGTAGTTGAATAGACCCCACTTATAATTTTGTTTGTAAGGATGAACGTAACCTCCATTTCACAGACCAGCCTCGGTAGATCTTGTTATTATTTACTGATGGTTACTATTAGTTATTAAGAAGCATATTTGATGAGAATGAAATGTGAAACACACTTTTTTTTTTTTTTTTGGCTGTTTGAAAAAGGCTTTTCTCCTGAAACTTCTGTCACACTTTGTTGTGCTTCTTGTTTATGTCTGTTTCTCCCCCGTAGAGTCTACCAAGCAGAGGAATAATTTCTGGCCAATCTGCGCAGTCCTCACGGCGTCCACCCGGGAAGCCGCGGGCGGGCAGTGTGCTTGCTGCTTCTCATATTGAATTCACACGTACACGGAGTGAAGTCCTACTTACCTGTTTTGTGTCTTGTTTAAAATATGTGAAATTTATTCCAAAGGCTACCTTAAACCAGCAATAAAAAGAGGATTACCCTAGATCATCTAATGCCGTATTTGCTTTTTATGAAATCAAGAGAAAAAAAAAACTGAAGCCAACAATATGATTTTTATGCATTGACTTTTTCTAGTGATTTAAAATGTATGTCCAATATATAATAAATGCTTGGAAGCTGTGTTTGATATTTTAAAAATAGATAGTAAGTATTTTGAGTACCTGTAATTCAAGATGACCTTCTTAAATGTTCTGTTCCTTGAATTCACCCTTCTGTGAAGCGCTCTCTCCTCTTCTGTCTGAGTCCTGGTCATCTTTGTGTCATCCTGCATTCTGGATCTCTCTGCATTCGTTGAGGCTAACGGAGAGTTTGGGTTGGCTCTCTGAAGTATCACACAGGACACTGGGGATAATTACAGACCTGGGTAACTGACTTCATGGGGCTTTTCTGAAGAGTGAATGAGCTAAAGTATGTAGAAGTTTTCTGTTGGGGATAAAATGTTGCATTTATTTGGGATTTATTATGAAAGCACGTGGGGGATAAATTGAACTATAAAGCAGTTTTCGCTTGGTGAGAAAATACTCATTGTAGCTCATTCGTTTTGCTCTTGTTTTAGCTTTTCTGTCTTTGTGTCTGGTGAGAAGGGTGTTCTTCCCCAGGCAGCGTCCAGTTCCGTGTTCTGTAGCATTATCAGTTACAAGCACAATAATTGCCGTGCTTCATGCCCTGGTCATTGGTAGAACTAGGGGTCCACATTGAGTGTGGAATCTGCTGACCTCACCACAAAAGATCTTTCTGATGAGACTCCAAATTCTCCATTTGATCTGGTCATACAGACATGGTCACACTCCATGTACACATTTTCAGCTTTCCTTTAATGATACTTGTTTTTTGTTTGCTGGTAACTCACCAGGTGACCCTGCTCTTAACTGTTCAAAGAAGTTGTGCTCTTTTTAATAATTGTTAAGACAGAAGAGAACCTTAGGAAGCAGTGGGCATCAGGGACTTGGGAGACAGAGCTTTCATAATAAATCCCAAATAAATGCAACATTTTATCCCCAACAGAAAACCAGAGCTCTTTGCCGAATGGGAGAAGCCAGGGAGAAGGGGCCAGTTTTCTGTACTCGTGGCCATTGAGTGAGGACTTCGCAGTTGACAGAAGGACAGCATGGCCACCATGGGGACAGCCAGTTCTCAGTGGTGATGACACATGCACCAGAATGGCACCAGAGGCTGTCTTAATGCTGTCACCTTAGAAAGGATACGTCGTCAGGGTTTTTACAATGTGAAATCTCCTTGTCCATAAAGAAACAGGTCTTCCTAACTTGTTTACTTTCAGATACAAAAAGAATATATCAGCATGCTAAAATTAGGATTTCTTTTTACATATCCTGTCCAAATTCAGTCCAGTTTCCAAAAAATCTCATTCTAGTATTATTTATGTAGAGCATAGAAGACAATTTTCTGTGTACTGCACTGTATTTGTTTCCTAGGGCTTGCTTAAAAGTATTACAGACAGAGTGGCTGATGAATTTTATTATCCCCCAGTTCTGAGACTGGATGTCCAAAACTTGGGTGTCTGGAGGCTCACACTCCGGCAGCCGCAGGGACTGCTCGGCTTCCGTGTGGCCTCCTCCCTGAGCCTCTGCCCATGTTCAGAGCCTCTCTTCTGATGGGACTTGAGGGTTAGGATTTCAGCGTATCTTTTTAGAGGGCCGCAATTCAGCGAGTGACACTCAGGCCTGGTTTCCTGTGGATCTCAGTGACGCCCTTTCAGGTGCATGTGCACGTCCGCGTGTGTGACACTCGTAATCGTGTTTCTGGACCTCCTGTTTCCTCAAGCGCTGTGTCTTGAAGAGCTCGTCAGTCGTTCCCGTAACTCTCATGCGGTTTTCATACTGCTGCACATTGTTACACTAACACTGCTTTCCGCATTACCGGTGAGAAATTTTTTCGCTGTTGGAATATTTAAAGTTTTGACTCACTTTTCAAAATAATGGCACCACTGTCGTCTCCGTACTTACTCCTGTGCACATTGCAAAGCTGTGTCGTGGAGTAGGTATCAAGGAACGAAACTGTCATGCCGAAGTCAGTGCACATTTTATATTGGGTCTTTATTATCAGATTGACCTCTAATCTTCTAGACCAGTGCTGCTTCCACTGTCCTGTGTGAATGTGGTTATTTCCTGTTCTTCGTTATATTTAAAATCAATAAATTAAGATTTAAAAGCTGTCACACTTTCCAGTGAAAAATGATATATTGCTCTCTAAAATTTCATTGTTTATTCAGATGGTTTGAGGAATGAAATGTATTTAAATGTGAAATAATCACCTTGCTGGTTAATATACACCGAGTGTTTATTTTGTATCACATATTGTTCTGAACATACTAGCTGGACATTTAATACTTTAACACAAACTAAATGAAGTAGTTCCTCTGTACCTAATTATTTTTAATAGAAGATTTAATGTCAAATTGTAGGATATTTAAGAATATGGGCTTGGATTATTAATCATCTTGCTGGTAAATATACACTGAGTGTTTACTTTGCATCACATAGTGTTCTAAACATATTGCATTAGCTGGACAATTAATACTTTAACACAAACTAAATGGAGCAATTCCTGTATACCTAATTATTTTTAATAGAAGATTTGATGTCAAATTGTAGAACATTTAGGAATATGGGCTTGGATTATGGTATACATAGATAGGTGGATATATGGTAGATGATAGTAGATAGAAGGGTAGGTCAATAGTTCAGTGATTCTTTGTGGGCAAGGAGTTAAAGCAAATGTGGAAGTCACAGGGCATCAGAACTCAAGACCAGTTATCTTTCAGTTATCTTTCACACATTTCCAGTGATGTGCATTTTGTGAAAATGTCCGTTTAAAGTTTTTTATGGGCCTGAATGTTAAGAATCTCATTTTGCAGCATGCAGGTATTATGCTATCAGATGTTTTTGTTTCAGTAATAATTGCAGCTCAATTTGCACTATCTTGGTCATGAAAAATCTCCCTAACAACCAAGACAGAAGCCCATTCCACTTCAGGAGGCTCTGCACTTGATCCGTTCCTCTCATGTACACCTTCCCGGCCCTGCCTCACTTTACCAATGCTGTGTACATAGCTTTGCTTGGTAATCAGTTAAGAGAGGTCTAACTAATAGGCAGCGTGGAATTGGAAAATGTATTAATCAGACACACAAGCTTAAATATTGCATGGTTTGTCTTACAAGAGAATCCCAAACCATAAATAAAGAGCAAAATGAAAGACATGATAGGAAATAAAGAGATAGGTATTTTGCAAAAAGAAGTGGGTAAAGGGACTGAGGGAGGAGGATGGGGTGGGGAGGGGAGAAAAAGTAAAAAGGATTAAGAAATATTACGTAGATGTTCAAACTCTCCATGAGGAATGTAATCATAGGGTATTGCAGACTTGTACTAATAAAAAATAGTAATTGAAAAAGAAGAATTAAAACCTAATTTTGTGTATAAAGTAGTATGCTAACTTGTCTCATGGACATTATTTATTGTTCAAAACTCTAAAAGGTAGGTAATATGGGTTCATGGTGTCAGTTTTATAGATTAAATTGAGAGAATGAGTATGTTCATTAGCCACAGTTACATAGCTAGGCACTGTGGTTGGACACTCAACATAGATGTTCTGATTCAAAGTCTATGACACTTATCACAAATTGGCCTTCTCAACTTAGTGGTAGAAATTGTATCCTCTGTGATATTATTTATCATGTAATATTTTAAAGAATGAGGAGTAACTTTTTGCTTAATGATAGACAAAACAATACCATTGAAGAATAATTTACTATCATTTTTTCATGTAGTAGGAACACAAGAATCTGTTTCACCCATAGTCTACTCCTGTAGTTATTAAAGGGTGACTATGGGGAAATTGCCCATAATATCTGGATCATTTTTGTGATGGAATATAGGAATTTAAGCAGGCACGTCTTGTTTCCTTCATGTTTAGCACTCCACGGTGCTATGAAAATTAGTTCTTCTGGATATACATCGCAGTTCTCTGTAGGGGGTTTCTATTTATAGAATGGAAAAAAGAATCTGTTTCTTCTTTTAACTTTTCCATTAGTTTTCTTCTTCCTTGAGACTTTATTAATTATGAGCAATTCTAATATTTTAATTAATCGTCACTCAACAAGAAAAGCTGCACACATAAAAACAAACACATTTTCAATGTAGCATGAGAATTATTACCCTGGTAATAATCACAGTCAGTATCATTAATTTTAAAAAAGTAAATGTAATATCTGTGTGTCTTCATTATAGTCCTAAATGTTCATTTAAGTGCTCCAGATAAGACTTTTAAAAATTTTACCAGATGATAATATTTTGGTTGCTAATACAGCAGTTACTGTTTTTTTTTTTTTTTTTTTTTTTTCTGGGCATGAAATTATTTGACTTTGAAGTACTCTTTATCATTCATTTGTGGCAACTGTAGATATAAGCTGTGTGATCTCTTTAAACTCTTTAGTGTGATCTTTGAAGCATTTCTAAATTCCCGAAGACAAGGTTTCTGTGTTTCATTAGACAGTTTTTCTCTTGGTGATCCTGGTCCTGAACCCAGGGTCACTCTAACTCTGAGCTTCATCTCTAGCCCTTTATTAATTTTGTGGTAAAAGAAAGTGATCAGGGAACCTCTTGTTGTTTAGAGTCTTGACTAAACCTCCTGAGACAAGAACCCAAGGTCGTAGTCAAGGTTGGAGAAAGTCTCTGGCCAGAGAAGTGAATGTGGAGTCACTGAGGACAGAGAAGACACAAGTGATCCGGGGACTGCGGAACCTTAGATGTTGCAGTGTACTTCCTGGCACAGCCTGAGAAATCTCCCATAATCACTCACTCATTTACAATTAGACAAACACTTGTTGAGTGCCCTCCACATACCAGCCAGTGCTTAGGTGTCATAGCACAGCAGTGACTATAAACAAAGCCCACTTCCACCAGGGAGCTTCCGTGCCAGATCTTGCCTGGTAAGTCCTATGCCATTCTGTTCTAGTCCATTCCATTCCATGCTTAGAATCTTCCACCATATATTGGGCTTGTCCTGTCTCTGTCATCCCATTGCTGACCTTTGTCATCAGTTCCCTCCCATCTGCCACACTCCTCTACATCAGCTTCCTGGTTCGTCAGCTCCTGTTTTCATTCTTAAAACTCAGACTCTCATAACGTCTCCAGAGTGACACTTCTGTAAAGACGATAGCGAGGGAATTACAAATATTCTTTGAAACATTCAAGCAAAGCAGAACCAGGGGTCTCTATTTGCCCATCTTTGCTTTAATGACCAGGGATTAAAGGCAACTAATGCACCTCCCCGAAATAAGCAGTTTGATATTTTTGGATCACATCATTTCCAGTCCTGCCAAAAGAATTTTTTACTTTGTGTATTAATTGATCCTTTCCTCTCTTCTTACTGTAACTGATTGAAACATTATAATCTTTATTGACATAAGTCTAGTGATTTTAAATGAGTAAGACATGCATTTTTTATTACAAGTATAATTTCATTAAGAAGAGTAAAAGGCTTTACAAGGCAGCATGTTAGGTTTTTCCAGTTTCCATGCGTCTCCATGGAGAATGTACCTGTTTGCCTGGGTTTTAGTGAAGCCAAGTGCCATGAGATTGCTTCACATGGTAATGCCTCCCCCGTAGGCAGATGCAGGTATAAATGTGTGAGCAACCTGTAGTGGCAAAAATGCAAACAATTAGGAGTTGTATATCCTGTCCAACCCAATATTTCGATATGTGTACAATACAGATGTCAGTGATTCTTGTCCAAAAACAAGGGTTTAAAAACACACAGTGTAAAGTTCTAACTTAGAATTCAATGTAAGTTGTTCAGTTACATCATTTTCTGTCTAATCATATCATGATTACTTACTAGTTCAAGTAAATAAATAAATAAGATTCCTATTAGTATGTACCTTATTTAAGGGAAAAAATCCTCTCACAAGTTGCTTCAAAAAAATCGACACAATGAAGAAATGCGAAATATTTTTTGGGGGTGCTGGGGACTTAGCTCAGTGGTGTAAGCGCCTGCCTGGCAAGCTCAAGGTCATGAGTTCAATCCCTGGTGGAACTGAAAAAAAATTCTTTGGTATCACCCACTGAATTTATACATACAAAGAAATGCAAAATATGTTTGGATATCATGCACTAAATTTTCTATAGAGTTTGTCTCTCAGGGTGAAGAGTGGATCCACGGTGGATAACGAAACTCCAAATTTACCTGTGTTTTCTTATATTTGTCTGTAAAACCAGGAAATAATACCAGTCAGCTCTGTGTGAGGGGTGTTGTCTGAGTACTCTTTTCAATTTTGCATATGCCTTAAAAGAAACAAACACAGGCATCTGGGATGGGTCCATATTACTTACTTCATGTGCAGCACACACAAAACACATCCCACAAATATCTCATCCTTTATCACAGCTCATTAATTTCTAATTTTATAGTTTATTTGCAATTGCACAAACCTAGAAAAATTGATCTGGGATCAGGATATAATACATGGAAGTTTCAGTGCTCGCCACCGTCTCTGTTTATCCTTGGGGTGTCACGGCAGGCAGGCTGCACTTTCTACAGTGGAATTTTAGATCAATTTCAGCCAGCAGAAAAGCTGGTACATCTGTGCACTGAGTGAATACAGACTAAGATAAGCCGTTCCATCAGTGGTGATGATGTGAAAAAACTAGAAAGAACTACGGGCAGAGCGATCCAGAAGAGTGGAATGAAGTAGTAAAGATTAGGCCCATGCAGAATGATCAAACACTTTAAGAACCACTGCTCTCAATTTTACCCACTGGGACTTCACAAGAAGTTGTTTTCTGAGCCGGAGGTATTTATCCAAAGCCTGTTATAACAACCCTTCCTCTGAAGTGCAGGACCTGGGCTTTAGTTAGAGACGCTTGAAATGGTTCCTGTTTCATCCAGAAAGAGACTCAGAATTAGATCAGGCTAGAATTTGCTATTTTTCTAGTGTATTCGGTTACATAAGAATGCTTGCTTATATTTTGGCCAATCATGACCTTAAATAGCTTTCTCCATCAGCGGTAGACCCCCACACAAGTCACAAGGATGGTGAACATGGGCCACTTGCCATTGTGTGACTAATACTATTGCCTTTAACATAGGGCATTTTGAAAGTCAAGTATCACTCTTTTAATCTGAGGATAAGTGGGAAGGATGTCTTTCCCTTCCTGTATTTGAAAGAGATTAGTTCAAAGACATCCTATTTTTTTAAAAAAACAAATACAGTTCACCAACTTGCATTGCAAAGGAGTTGATGGGTTGTTGGGAAATCAGACCTTGCTGCAAATCAATACCCAGTGCCCCTGCCCTGGCGGGGAGTTCAGAGGGAAACTCAGAGTCCAGGCCAGGGAGCAGCGAGGCTTGGGAGGGAGGGTTGGTAGGTGGGACCCAGAGGCCCCGCTAATAGGGAGAATGGAAGCCACAAAGAATCAGTAAAAGAGGAAGTGATCATTAAAACAGGAAATGGATTGAAGGGGATTAAAGGCCAGTGAAATAAAGGTGAGGAAACAGAAAAGGAATAGAACATGCTTAAAAAAATAATCAGTGATAACACAAGGCATTGTCCAAAATAAAAGATGTAAATGACAGAACCAAGTAGGAAATTATTTGTGAGACAATGTAGCAATAATAACTAAAGTAGAACAGAGTGAAACAAGGTTAAAATATAATACTTTAAACAATAATGAAATGAGTTTTTTTTCCTCAAAATTACTCAGTATTTATAGCATTTTATCTTTTTATTTTTATTTTTACTTTTTGGAGGGGTGTTGGGAATTGAACTCAGGACCTCAATGATTGCCAGGCAGACACTGTGCCACTGAGCCATATCTCCAATCCCTTTTATAAAGTTTTATTATCGTATAGGAACAAAAAATCTAAAGATATAAATGATAGTAATTAAATCAAATTCATAATTAAATTATATAAATTAGTAGTTTAAAACTGCTGTACATTAAAGTAATGAGAAATTTGTGTAAGAATCAGAATCCTCCCATCATGAAACAGGGAAGAATAGAAAAAACCTAGTAATAATAAAGAAAGTGGCCTTGCAGATGGCGATGGTGTAAGCCCTTAATTAGTGTCTCCACATTCTTGCTTCTTTTTTATTGAAAAACAAAGAACTCCGAATCCCAGAAGCTCCTGGCAGTGTCTCTGCCTACAGCCTTGGAGGAAGCAGCAGAGCAGGGCGTCTCTCTCCCTGTTTTTCACCTGAGCCCATCCTGGTGTTTCCCTCCCCTGCTCTGCCCCTTGGGGTCACTTTGATGTCCTCCTGGCCAGCAGGCGTCACTGAGGACATCACCAAGCCCAGTCCCTTAAAGTAGATTGAAAAGCTAAAGGAAACCTGCATTTCTGCCTGCCTGTCTGTCTGTCTCCTCATCTGTCTTACTCTGCTCCCACATCCAAATATGAATATTTTTTCCTACCCACTCCGTACTACCAACCACTTTCTTATGAATTTGTAGTGTTGTTCTCAGACCCAGGTGACCCAGGTCAGATGGAGGCGGGCTTTCTCCCCCTACCCTGCACCCGGTGGTTGTAGAGTGAGGGATTAACCCAGGTGAGGTGTCTTCATGGTGGGGGGCTGGGGCTTGGTAACTTAGTGTCCAGTGCAGCTCGTGTGTCCATAATGTGTTCCCGAGTCATCACCTGGGAACCCCTTAGACACCCCTTCTCCAGAGGTTCCAGCTGCAAGGGATTTAGACCCCACCTGGCTCCCGATGAGGACGGTCCCCAGCTCTCCATAGCGCTTGCGTGGCTCCCAGAGTTCTGTGTCCTCTGTGTGGGGCTCCCATGTCCGGTCCGTGTTGCGCTCCACGTTTCTCTGGCTGCACAGCTTAGCCCTTCAAGGTCTGATCATGGTGCAGCCCAAGTAACGCTTAGAGTCCACGTTGAAGAGCACTGGCCTCAGTGCCACTAACTGTTCAGTCGCCTGCACAGGGCCCTCACTGCCTTGTCCCTGGGTTCCTGATCTGCGCTTTGAAGTAGGCTTCCTCAAAGACAAGCATGGTGGAGATGCAGGATGATTCTGTACCATGGGGGCTTTGTCAGAGCATAGAGCCCCACGCCACCAGGTGGGGCAGGGGCCCAATTGCTGTAGTGCGGAATCTAACAAGAACACAATCCCAAGACCATCTAATTTTGTTTTGGTTTATGTGACTTTCAAACATGAATTAGAAATATTTATTCATCAGTAAAATACTGCTAAATTCCCCACTTGAAAACTAGATGCATCAAGCAGTTAGGAATCTTTAATCGAGCATAGTTTTGTGCCAGGTAATATGTTAAACACATAGAAATAATCTAATTGATTATTCACCCTATTTTAAGGGATGAGGAAACTGAGAATCAGATAAGCTGATGTGCAAAAACACAGAACAACACCGGTGAAAATGTTCAGCTTGGAACCCAGAACTTACAGAGCTAAGAGCCCTTTATGGTTTTAAATTTCTACCTTGTTTCCTGGCAAATTCTGTTCCTACTGTTGTTCACATCCCTCAACTTTGTTCAGAGCTATCTGTTCATAAAACATAATAAAGTAAAAATGAGCAACAGTCACCATTCATTAAAATTATCTGCCTGTGTAGAACTTTCACACTGATTACTTTTATCCCAGTTGTCCTTTAGAAGACTCAGCAGTGTCAGACAGGTGTTTTTTGCCAGCTAGGAGAATGTTCCTGATTAAACCCACGGCCTTTACACTCAGCTACATGCTAGCCCTTTTGAGGGACTTTTGATTTTGAGACCAAGTCTCACCAAGTCATTAAGTTGCCCAGCTGGATTTGAACTTGCCGTCTTCTTGTCTCAGCCTCTGACTATCAGATTATTTATTTGTGTGTTCATTTCATAAATTTCCATGTACTCAGAGTTCTTGGAGTTCGAGACATTCATCTGTGTCTAGAATGAGAGAATTCTCTTAATATCCCTCTTAAATTTGAGTTCAGAAAATCAGTCCTGTAAGTTGACAGAAAACATTTAAATGGTACCTTTGTGAATGATCATCTTCTAGTACAGACAATTTTGCATGTGAAAGCAATCCTTGAATACCAGGCATGAATTACTGAGTTGTGTGTATTTACCTAAAATGCTAATACAACCTGTGAATACCTTCTATTTCACTAGTCGTTTGATAGGAATGAACTCTTAACAGTGAATCTGAAGTTCACTAGGATGCTTTTAATTTAAATGTTTACTTAGATGATTATAGATTCATATGCAATTGCAGGAAATAAGGTGAGACGCCTCGTTCACTTGTCCCAGTTTTCTGCAATTGTAACATTTGGAAAAACAAAATATATAGTAGAATATGATAACTGGATATTTATGCAATCTACCAGCTTACTTGCTTCATTTATGTGTTTCTCTCTGTGTATGTTAAGCTCTGTAAAATTTTACTTGCTAAGTAGATTTTTATATCCACACCACAGTCAGAACACCAAACAGTTACAGTGCAGCAAGGGCCCCTCCTTTTCCCCACAGTGGTCACCCCACGACCTCTTGCCCTCTCCACCCACTCTAACCCGTGGATATTCAACTACTGCCCTACTCTGCACTCCTAAAGTTGTGTCATTTCAGCTTAATAGAAGCATGCAGTATGTACCCTCTTGGAGTTGGCTTTTTCATTCAGCATAATTCCCTGATAATTTAACTAGCTATTCACTAATTGAATATTTTGTTACTTGAAAAAATATTTTGTTTCTTTCTACTGCTGAGTGGTTTCCCTTGGTCGTTGAAATTTACTATGTATCTAGGAAAACCCAGACTCCGGGGCAGTGGAAGGGATTGACACAGATTTCAGTGGCAGAGAAATAAACCAAATAGGCCTACACAAATGTACCCAACTGATTTTTGACAAAGGTAGAAACACAATTCAACTGCTTACCGAAGGACATTTGAGCTCGTTTTAGTTTTGAGTGATTACAAATAGAGGTACTGTGAAAATTTTTGTGCAGATTTTTAAAACATAAGCCAATACATTCCTCTAGAAAAAAACTGTGCAATAGTGTAAGTGCTGGATTGTGTGGTAGGTGCAGGTCTAATTTTATAACGAACTGTCAAACTGTTTCCAGCCTGGCTGTACTGTTTCACATCCCTTCAGGGTATGATTGATCCAGTTTCCCCACATCCTCTGCATTATTTGGTGTTGTCACCAACTTTAATTTTGGCTGTTCACATAGGTGTACATTGACAGCTCATTTTGGTTTCAATTTGCCCAGCCTTGATAGCTGATGACCTTGAATAATTTTTATCTGTTTATTTATCATCTGCTTAGCCTTTCTGGTAAAATGAATGTTAATAACTTCTGTGCATCTTCTTATTAAATTGTTTTCCTACTGATTTATTTTCAGATTTCTTTACTAGTCCTTTGTTAGATATGGGGTTTGCAAACTTGAGTCACTAGCTTATGTTTTTATATTTTTCATACCAGCCTTCACAGTGCTAATTATTTTTTTCATTTCTGTGAGCTCTGGTTAACACATTTTTCCATTTATGAATTGTCCACTTGATGGCAAGTGTAGCATTTCTTCTTCCTAAAGATTTCTTCCTGATAGATTTTGTTTTGTGTTTCAAATCTACTTACATGATCCCAACCTGAGCTAATTTTCATAACGTAAAATTCGCATCAAGACTTTTAAAAATCTTAGTTGATTAGTACATGTGTGCAGTGTATAATGTTTGCATCCCTTGTGGGAAGTTGGTCCGCATACAAAGCACATCTGAACGCCTTTTCTCATCCCCTCCCCCATCTCTTGACCCCTTCTTGTTTTTGTCCCTTTTCGGTGTGTGATGTGATGTGTGCATTCCTGCCCTGGAGTCGGCAGGAGTAACAACAGCCCAGTTCCCTTTCTCCATCGCCTGTCACCCTGCTCCCTCCTCTGCCTCCATCTCTCCTTCCACCCCGCCTTTGAGAGTGATCTATCTCCCTACTTCCTGTTATCTATCTTTCATTTTATTCTCTGTTTATTGGTCCTAGGTGTGCAATTTCTTTAGTATAATTTCTTGAAAAGTTATTCTTCTATCAAATTACTTTTGTCACATTGCCAAAAGCCAATTGAATATATTTCTGTGGGTCTAGCTCTGGTCTTTCTGCTCTATTTATCAATGTGTCTACTCTGGTGATACTGTACCATCTTGGGAACTGTAGTGATATAGTAAGTTTTGATGCACTAGTCTAGTGGTATCCTAGACTTTTCTATGTAGTCAGTATATTGGCTGTTGAGGTGGGGGGTACTGAAGTTCCTGACTGTAGTTATGAATCTAGTTCTCATTTTTATGCATGTGTTTTGATGCATGTTGATTGGTGCAAAAACACTTAGGATCATTATTTCTTTCTGGTAGAATAATTATTTTATTATTATGTGATAGCCCTCCTCATGTGTAGTAATTTTTTCCCCACTGAAGTCTATTTTATTGAATAGCCATAAGTCACTCCTGCTTTTTTAAATTAAAGTTTGTGTGGTATATTGCATGGTATATCTTTTTGTTTTTACTTCCCTGTAGCTATATTTCTGAATTTGAAGTGAGTTTCTCATAATCAATATATCGTTGTTGTGTATCCACTCTGTCAATTCTTATTTTTTGGTTGTTGTGTTTTTACTTAACCTAACAATATGTTTACACTTGAGTTTGCCATCTTACTACTTATTCTCTACTTGATTTGTTTTTGTTTTCTTTCTGGTAATCATTCTTCTGTTTCTCCTTCCTTGCCTTTCTGTAGCTATTTTAACATTTTAAAGAATTTCATCTTGATTTATTTATAGTGTTTTCAGTTGATCTCTTTAGATATTTTTCATGGTGGTTGCTCCTCATGTTACAATATGCATGTAACTTAGAACAGTCAAGTGGTGTTAACAATTCACTGTTTTCAGTAAAGTGTGGAAACTTCATTTAAATGAAATCCCTTTGTTCTCTTTTCAGTCACAGTTACAATTTTTGTTTCAATAATCAAATATGATTTATATGAGAAGAAGATGAAATATTGTATGTACCTAAATTTTTATTGCTTCTGTTTTGCTTCCTCCCAGTTTTGTTTTTCCTTTTCCCTGCCAATAACCTATAATCTTATTTCTTTTATGATTTTCTTCTTGTTTCAAGGAACCACTTTTGCCAGTCTTTAAGGGTGG
>RJWM01012962.1:0-54797 GCA_004363535.1 Dasyprocta punctata | reverse complement strand
CACGCCTTTAATCCCAGCACTCAGGAGGCTGAGGCAGGAGGATTGTTGTGAGTTCGAGACCAGCCTGGGCTACAAAGTGAGTTCAAGGCCAGCCTAAACTGCATAGTGAGATCCTGTCTCAAAAGATAGGGCTGGGGATTTAGCTGAGTGGCCTAGCACCTGCCTGGCAGGTGCGAGGTTGTGAGTTCAATCCCCTGGTGCCAAAAATAAATAAATAAATAAAACCCATAGGCCGGGGATTTAGCTCAGTGGCACAAGTGCCTGCCTGGCAAGCACAAGGTCATGAGTTCAATCTCTGGTACCGAAAAAAAAAATTAAAACCCATAGAGTTTCAGCAGCCCAAGCTTTCCCAGTGTTAAAAGAGAATGGGGTTCATATAATCCGTGCCGTGAAACACACAGCCGGGCCTTGGCAGTGTCCCAGCTCAGACTGAGTGCAAACGCCCACCTCAAATGCGGAAGGTGGCTCACCTGGGTCAGAGAAGGCAGTCTGATTGCAGGTCAGGGGCCTCGCCTGGGAGCCAGGTCACAGCCAGGAGGGATCTGCAGACCTGCAGACGCGACAGGTGGCAACTGGCCGAGGGACAGACGCCCCAGCTGGGAGCCAGAGGCTGGGTTCCGCCCGGATTTCCGTCCTCACCCTCAGGCTTGCACAGCTCACCTGAGCCCAGGCCGAGCCGGAGAGCGAACCTCCCGAGGTTAAACCACCTTTCTTCTCCACGTCCCAGGACCTAGAAGAGCCCAGCAAATAGCCAGCTGTCCGTAAGTGCTTATCGAATGAGTAAACGCTAGGATGAATTCTTAAGGGTGCCTTCAGTAATTACCTGGAGGCTGAACCATGAACGCACCCCCACTTTCCTGTCTTCCTGCCCTGTCCCCACACAGCAGGCCTGGTTTGTAAGTCTGTCTGAGCCATGCCTCCGGCCTGTCACCACCCTGACCCGGCCGACACAGGCAGGGACTCCGATCTCCCCTGGTGATGGAGCAAAAAGGGGGACCAGGCCACAGGGCCCAGGCAGGAGCCCTGGACTCGAGTTGCAGGCACCAGCTGAGGTTCCCTCTGTCCAGGGTCCAAGACCAGCGACTGTCCAGGCAGAGCCCCGGCTTCCCCAGCCTCTGCGTCCCCTTTCACAGGAGAATTACGAAGGTCCGACACTGACAAGCTCTCAGGCTGCTGAGCATAGGAAAAGCCCCAGGCAGCAGCTAGGAGGAAGCTGGGGCTCCCCAGGGCAAAGGCCTGTGCCGGCCTCAGTGTCTCCCAGATCTGCAGTGGAGCGGAGCTCAGCCCTGGTCTGGGAGGCCACCTGGGACCGCTGCAGGCGTGACCTGGGGTGGCAGCGGACAGCACTCAGAGGCCCACACTCCCTGCACCTGGCCTTGTCCTCCTGGTCCGTGGTAATGGATTTCTCACCCAGGGGGTCTCCACTGCTGAGCCCTGTCCCCAGCCCTCTCCACTTCTTTATTTTGAGACAGGGGTCTCGTGACATTAAAGAGCAAATGGGAAGAGGACCCAGAGATGGGGGAGAGAGAAGGGGATGAGGTGCACTGGGAGGCATCGCATCCGCACACCAGCCCCCCACGAGGTGTGGTCACCGCGAGCCACGAAC
Organism: Dasyprocta punctata; assembly: GCA_004363535.1. Lineage (NCBI taxonomy): Eukaryota > Metazoa > Chordata > Mammalia > Rodentia > Dasyproctidae > Dasyprocta > Dasyprocta punctata. Next base: position 53,191 of record RJWM01012962.1, on the reverse strand, counting down.
ACGCACTGAGAAACATCGAAATCATCAACACTGAAAGCCTCTCACGGCCGGGGCCTGCCACCCACCCGAGCCCAGAGCCAGCCCTGTTTGGCCACTGGTGCCCAGGGCCCCGCAGTGCTGGCCCCAGAAACCTGACTTCCAACAACACTCATAGATCCTGTAATTCACAACCTGGATATTTTTGTTCTGATCAACTACCTATCGAGAATCGTTGCCATAGTAACCCAATAAGGACTTTGACGGTAACCCTGAAGAGCTGCGAGGGATAAGGGAAATTATTATTCTGCACTGCGAATCAGATGCCTATTTTTTATACAGGAATGTAGGATAGGGTGGTTAATAAAAGACTTCTTAAGTGTAAAAATACATCGGGTTAATTTAAAATTCTGAGAGGGATGAGAAATGGAAATTCAAAATCAAGGAGAAAAAAGAGTAATGTGTTGTACCACTGTGAAGAGCAGTCCACGCGTGTGTGGTAGATGTTTGGCAAGCGGGGCTGGAGGTGAGTCACGATATTTTTTATATTCTATAGCATAGATTTGGGGGGGGCTGCGGTTATCCCATAATAATCATGTACGACAAGTCTGAAACTGTATCAATTGCAGCTCTTTGGAAGCGTGATTAAATGTGTAGGTAACTGAATTAAAGGAGGAGGTGCACTGGTCTCAGAGTCGCTTCAGGACTGCGTCGTGATTGTCTTTTCTAGTTTTTAACTTTTCTTCCCTTTGTTTTTCAGACAGGATCCCACTTGGTTTTTATATATGGATGAGCAAATTATCCCCTGAAATCTGGGCTAGCAAAGATAATGAGGAAATCACGAAGCACAAAGCGAGAAGTTAAAGAAGTGAATACAGCGTGTTTAGACAGCAAAGTAGTGGGGTGCTTAGGGCTCAGGACTCTTCCCTAGCTCTGCTTCTAAGTCGCTGTGTGTTCTTGGACAAGTTTGATTCCGCCTCTGTGCCTTGGTTTACCCACAAAATGAGAACAGTGGGCAGGAAGTTCTGAAAGGTGCTTTGTGAGTAAAGTACTTCCTTGTGTGATTTCATGGACGGCAGCACCACTCAAGCAGGAAGACCAAGGCCGAGCTGACTTAGCATGAGCTCAATCCTGAGCCACCTCTCTCCGGGCCTGGGTCCTCTAAGAAAAGCTGGTGTGGCGTCCTCTCCCCCGCAGGCCCTGGGCCAACACAGGCCTTGCTGTCAGGAGGCTGTGGAAGGGTATTTGGGGTCCCCCAAACTTTCTGGGTGCCACTGACCTCCAGACCGTTCAGGGAGCAGATGGGGAGGAGATGGAAGAGTGGAGCTGCCGAGCAGGAAGCCCCGGAGGAACCCACACTGCCGCCGCCCCATGACTCACACTAGTTCTGCTAAGAGGTCAATGTTTGGGCCTTGGGCTGGGGGTGGGAGGAGGGTTTCCAGGCAAGCCACGTGCTTGCTTTGTTGCGGGGGGGCCCCCAAAACTCACACCCTGGATTCGCCAGTGCTGACTCTTTTATCTTTTTGTTTGTTTGTTTGTTTGTTTATCTATGTATCCATTGTAGTACTGGGGATTGAACCCAGGGTCTTTGCCCTGAGCTACATCCCTGGCCCTTTTTAGTTTTTATTTTGAGACAGTCTTACTAACTAACCCACTAAATTGCCCTGCCTGGACTCAGATTCTTGATCCTCCTGCCTCAGACTCCTAGAGTGCTGGGATTGCAGGTATGCACCATCACACCCAACTCAGAAGGCCAGTATTCAATTTTGTTTCCTTCAATTATTACTTTCCGCCTTTCCTCCTAGGTAACAATCCTCCCATTGTTACCAACCTTGCTGACTTTGTGGGCCGTGCCAGGGACACACAGGAGCTGAACTTGAAGGCCACCCTGGGCTCAGAGCAGTGGGCACACCCCTTAGGTCACCCTCTGAGCCTCTTTTCCATGCTCCCAGCCTTATTCTCACGGTCAGCTTCTGAACTGTCTGAGCTGGACCCCAACCCCACTGTCTTCGGAACTTCCCACTTGGTCCCTGCTTTGAAGGCGTTTGTTTTTTTGGATCCATGTTCCTTGCAAAATCTTTCCCCACTCCTGCTTCCTGCTGAGGTGTTGGGAGCCACAAATTATAAATCAAGTCTAGGGGACGTCCACACTTGTCCTTGTCCTGCCCTTGAGCCAGACTGGAGGGTGGACACACCCCACTGTCTTCTGATCACAGCTCGAAGCCCTAGGCCTGATGAATGCTGTGGCACTCACAGGGCAAGGTAAGACCTGCTGGAGATACAGGCATCTGGGGAAACTACAGGTTCCTCACTGCTTCCCTGTCTCGAGCTTGTCCTTGTCCTTGCAAGAGGACTTTGTTCTTCTTACTAACTCACTGTAGCCACCATTACTGTTCCCAGAAACACCCCTGCCCTTCATCATTGTCCTCGACTCAGATGTAATGAATAAATACCCAGGGTCTAAGTGACTCTTGGCCTTTGGTTCCTAGAGCATGACTGGTCATAACAGATCCCTGTTATATACCTCTAATTTTGTGTCTTACTCCTTCTTCCCTTTCCCTCCATGTACCATAACCCAGGCATGGGTCTCCAATACTGAGGGATGTGGACTGACCCAAGAGGATGGACATGCAGACAAATTGTGATCTCGAATATGTTCCAAACTGTTGCTATCATATCTCGTTGTCCCTCATCCTTTAGACCTGGCCTGAAACCTTGTATAAACCTTGATGTTCAGTAAATATATTAGTCAGCTTATCATCACTGGGACCAGATGCCTAACATATGCAACTTTAAGGATGAAAGGTGTTTTTGCTTAAGGTTTCAGGGAATTCAGTCCATGGTCAGCTACTCTAAGACAGGAATATCATAACAGAAGGGCATGAAGGAGCAAAACTGCTCAGCTCATGGTAGCCAGGAAGCAGAGCAGAGAACAGCACCGGGGCATCAAGAAAGACCCTGAAGTTATACCTCCATGACCCACCCAGACACACCCAGAAGTGTGTGCTACTAATCCCCTGCTGGTTCCCAAACCAATCAGGTTGACAATTGAGCTGAATGGTCACAGTAAATGTTCCTCATCGATGAGGCTCAGATGGGGGACACAGAGCAGGAGAGGAGCAATAAGAAATGCCAGCCAGGCGTGGTGGCGCTCGCCTTTAATCCCAGCACTCGGGAGGCTGAGGTAGGTGGAGCGTTGTGAGTTCGAGGCCGGCTTGGGCTACAACGCGAGCGCAAGGCCGGCCTGAGCTACATAGTGTGACCCTGCCTCAAAAAACCAGGGCCAGGAGTTTGGCTCAGCAGCTTAAGCGCCTGTCTGGCAGGCGCAAGGCTGTGAGTTTGATCCCTGGTGCCACAAAAAAAAAAAAAAAAAACAAAGAAATGCCACACCCGTTTCCACAGAGCTCACCCAGAGAGTAAGGCGAGATGCCCCAGAAGCAGTAGAGAGCCCTTCCTGGAAAGGAACCATGTTTGACAGGTGGACAGAGTCTCCTTGGAGCCTGCCTCACCTACAACCTTGTTGCCCAGTGTACCTGGCAAGCCCTCCCCACATCCTGACCTGGCCAGATGCTTCCTGGATGGGAAGCTTTAGTTTTCTAAGAGCTCAGCACCTAGAAGAGCAGCCAAGAGATGGAAGTCTGCACAAGCAGAGTCTGGATTCTGCTTTCCCCGAAGGCAGAGGATTTGAACTGCGAAGATGTCCTGGGAGGATGCTCTGGGGGCCTGAGTTAGGACAAAAGGGGAGATCCTGGCTGAACATAAAGGACAGCTCACAGGTGATGACAGTCAGTGGGTACTGCTACTCATGAAGTGGCAAATGACATGAAGGATGATGATGTTGCACGCGGAAGTCCAATCACTCAACATGTGGGGCAGTGCCTATGTCTAGAGCAACGCACTTGGGTCCCAGTCCTGCTACCACACTGCTAAGTGACGTTGACTGAGTCACCAAATGTCACTGGGTTTCTGTTTCATCACCTAAAAAACAGAGGTGATCACACCGATAAGCATCAAAATGGAGAAAAAATTGGAAGTTCACTTTGAAAAGGCATGGAAGCTGGCCATGGTGGTGCACACTTGTTATCCCAGCACTCTGGGAGGCTGAGGCAGGAGGATTGCAAGTATGAGTTAGCCTGGAAAACTTAGAAGAGCCTATCTCAAAAAAGAAAGGGGGGGGCTAAGGGTAATGACCAGCATGGAGGCCCTGGAATAGATCTCCAGTATCAGGGAATGCAGGAAGGCAAGCAGGAAGGAGGGAAGAAAGAAAGAAAGGAGGGGAGGAAAAAGGGGTCAGTTGGTCACACAATAGAGGGTGTGAATTTGTGTCAAAAATCTCTGTCCCCCTTATCATATCTTGGGTCAACTTCCAGGTTCTGAAGCAGTTCCTCCAGAGTCCGCAGGCACCTCAAGTGTCAGCACCACCGTCACACAGAAAGGAGATAGTCTCTTCACAAAGAGATCCCTTAATTTGGTGAACTCCGACAACAACCTTAGACTGGCTCCTGGAACATCAGACTTTATTGAAAGGAGAGAGAGCACAATCCCAAGCCTGCAGAGCCTCTGTCCACTCCTCAGATCACACACAGGACCAGGGCATCCTCTAGCTCATTCCTTCAGGGGTGGGGACAAGTAATGGAGCACCCAGCTCGCTGCAGCTTCAGAAAGAGGGGGGCTTCAAATTTGGGGTATTGAACTTGAATTTGGAACTTTCTCATAGGTGCCTGGAGCAAATATCAGAATCTCTCTGAACTTAGGTGATTTCAACCATAAAATTGGGGTGATTATCACCAGCCTTACCTCAGAGGTAGCTGGGAGGATTAAATGAAATACTGCTGGACATAACCTTAGTGACAAGAGAGTTAAAGGAAGCACAGACCACACTTTCCTAAGCAGATAATAATCAAAATAGCAAAGCTGTCACATACAGCATGAGATTCCCCAAAAAGAGAAGAAACCAGCCACATAATTACCATCAGGTAAATTGGCCCAATTATCCTGTAACATGTGTAAAAAAAATCAATCTTTTCATTTATCCATAAAATAAAAACAAGAAAAAGCTATAAGTACTATCTTTTAAGAAAGGCTGGCTGAATAGCATGGTACAAGGTTAGAATGAAATGATAAAATTTTGTCCCTGGGAGGTAGGGGAGGAGAAAGATTGCTTCCCATACGTATGAGTCACTTTCCTATTGCTAGGACACAATACCCAACATCCCCAGCTTGAGGAGAGGTTTATTCTAACTCATAGTTTTAGTCGGTTCAGTTCATGGTTGACTGTCTCCAAGGTAGAAATGTCATGGCAGAAGGGCATAGCAGAGAGAGAAAAGTCACTCACCCCATGTACCAAGGGGCAGAGAGAAAAGTAAACAGCCAGGGACAAGAACACACCCTTCCAGGTCACACTCCAGTGACCTCTTCCAACCAGGCCCCACCTCCTACAGCACAATCATCCGTGAACTCTTCCAAGATGGCTCCACTGATGAGCACAGCACCCCGTGATCCATCACCTTCCAAAGCCCCTGTCTCTGAACACATGAGCCTTTAGAGGAACAGCTTAGATTTAAACCATAATGTTGTAAAACACAAGTGTTCTCCACTTGTGTACACGCTCACAGACTTGTATGCCTGCGTGCTCTCACACACACACTAGGTTTAAGATGCTGCTGCAGGTGAGAAAGAGTAAAGACCTCAGGGTCCAACTACACCCCAGCCTTGGGGTTTTGTTATTAGCTTCATGATTTTAACCAAGCTATTTTCTCTGATGCTTGTAATAATGAATTTTCCAAGCTGCCATGAAGATTAAATTAAATCATATATGTAAATTGCCTAATCTGATGCTTGGCACATTGTAAGTAGTCAATAAATGGCCATTTTTAGTGCTAGCTGTTCTCTGTATTAACATTTGTGATTGCATTAAAATCCCAGTGAGGCCCATTCCAGCTGACATTGTTATCAGACACCGGTGCATTGGGTAGTTTCAGGCTCTTGACCGGTTCAAAGACTTGGGCAGGAAAAGTGATGAATGTAAAAGCTTAACACTTATTGAAGGTTAAAGAAAAAAAGTAGAGAAGGAAAGAAGCAGAAGTAAAAGAGAAAATACATCCTGCACCACAAAGTGGGTCACTGGAAGAGAAAACAGTGGCCACCAAGCCCAACAACCACCATGTTACACATCCTTCTCTGACCTCTCATCCAGAGGTTAGAAGCTGTTCTCCCTTGTGATTTGACAGAACTCCGTGATTGACAGGCCATGCCCATTGTCCAGCCTCCTCTGTGACTGGCAGATCACATCCTATTTCCAGTCTCCTTGCCACGCCCCAGTCTCTTGCCTCAAAATCCCAAAGGTCACTTGAGTCACAGCACTTGGGGTACAAATCCACAGTCCCTGTGCCCCAGTCCTCTATTTGGTGATGGATCCTGTCTCTAAAAGAAATACAATATATGTGTACCCATGTTTATAGCAGCACACTTTGTAACAGCCAATCTTGGAAACAACCCAAGTGCCCATCAATCAAGGAATGGATAAAAAAGATGTGATATTTTTATACAACGGAGTACTACTCAGCTATAAAGAAAGATTACATCGAGACTTTTATAAATAAATGGACATGACTTGAGACCATACTCATAAGTAAAATAAATCAAACTCACATGTGTAAATACCGTATTGTCTCCCTAGTGTAAGAAACCGAAAAAGTATAAATGATCTAAAATCTACAATAAATACTGTGTAAGGGTAAGAAACTGCTCAAAGAGGAAAAGTAATTGGGATAGGAGAAAGGAGGAAAGAAGGAAGGGGAAAGGAAAAAGATGTAGATTTGTGTATATGTATACATAAGATAGCTAAAATCACTATACTACTAAATGTATTAGTTATTAAAAAAACAGTTAATATTCATACGATTAGATCAATTTTACATGTCTATATCTGTTAGTCTAAACAACACTTTTGAAGGTAAAAATATACAATATTACAACCATTGTCAAATTCCTATCATCTTGTTTTGTAAACCTATGCTGTTATTGTATTGGATTTGTGGTTGTTGTTTGTTTGTCTCTTTTGCTTTTTGTTTTTCTTTTCTGTGTCTTTTTCTCTAAAAAAAAAAGAAACAAACAAACAAAGAGAAAAAAAGAAATCCATCAGACAAAGAAACAGCCCACAGAACAGCTTGACTGGAGTCCCAGCCCTGCACTCAGAAGGTGGTCTCCAAGCAGCTGGCACAGTCCTGTGGGTAGTGACAACCCAAGAGGAAATACTCTCGGCTTCTTTGTGGGGACCGTTTGCCAGATTCCTTTTCAATACGCTACTAGAATCCTCAGTCTGTAACTCTCCATCTGTGGTTTTCCAGGAGCAAAGAACACACGTTAAGGGAAGGTGTTGCCTTATGGAAGCTGCAAAAATATATGCAAGGAGTGATGCACAAATAGTGAATGCTTCAGTTTTTTAAAATGTAGTCCAGTAACAAATACATCCCTGTGAATTCCCTCAAAATCCTCCCCGTCACCTTGAACACAATTATCCCTTCCTTAGCACTTCCTGCCGCGGCTCTGGAGTCCTCTTTCCTGAGTGTCTTTACCACTCAGGTGTGATTAAAAATACACGGTGAAATCTGCCGCCAAGTGGCACCCAACTTCTGTTTCATGAGTGAGGCTTGTAAGCACATGACACTGTGTCCTCATCCGCTTTATTCAGTGCCTCTGGCACCACGCAAAGTCAAGTGAAAGAGAAATGTTCAGAATCAATTAAGGACATGGAGGCAGCCACGACAGCACAATGAAAGACCCTCAGGAAAGAAGACTCCAAAACTGCTGAGGAAAGCTGCAAGAACGATGGGAAGAGTGTGTTCGCAAACGGGGAAGATTTTGAGGATTCGTGTCAATGTTTTTTTCTTCTTTTTTTACTCTAATACAATTTTAAAATTGAAACACACTATGTTTTTCCCTCATGCCTCCTACAAAGCAATAGGGCAAGGAAGAGGAATAAGTGCCACAGGTCCAATGCAAAGCCAGGCAGAGCCCACCAGCCCAGTTTGTTAACAAAGGTCAACATCCCGGAAGCACCTTCCAGACTTTGAAGCAAGAGCAGCCTGCAAAGCGCCACCTGCTGGAATGCAACTGAGCCGCGTCCCCTTCACCCTTCAAAGATAAAGATGCGCTCCTTGTCCAAACTGTTGGCATCCTAGAGCATTTCTCCAAGACTCCGGCTTCACACTAGTACCTGCCAGGGCCTTGGATGAGGATGTGTGTCTTCGCCACGAAGCTTGAAGGTTGCCTCTCGGAGTACCATCCATTATCCTGCGTTATCACTGAACAGGAAAAGACTCGGCCGCGCTGCACAGAGCAATGCGATGCCTCAGCCGCCAACGGGGCTGTTTATCCTGGAGAAGGATATTTCACAACCCCATCTTAGTATCCAACCCAGCATGATCCTTTTATATGCAATTATCCTCTACTTTGGCATGAAATGCAAATAAATGTTTAGAAATGCGCAAACCTCCAAATGAAAGCTGTAATTAATGTATCAATGATTTCCTTCTAAAGAGCACGCAATCAGAAAGAGGGGCAGCACATTGGAGCAATTAATGGAAATTATAGAAAGCACTGGGGACAATAGGTTTGCAATCTGGTTCCAAATGTCGCTGAGATTTAGACACTGTCGGGTCAAATCTGTTGTGGCCAGAACCCCAGCTGCGATTAACATTCATGCCTCACAAAGTGTCTCACACATGCAGGCTGAAGTTTGAAAATAGTGCAGCATGAAAGACAAGATTCTACCACCCAGACCCTAAATCTGAGCAATATGTAAACTAAACAGCAGATGGAAGCTAATTGTTCAATCAAAACACAGTGGTCAGGGGAGGGGCTGGGGGTTGGGTAAGAGGACTTTCAGAAAGACAGGAAAGGGAGACGAGGCTGTAAGTTCACATGGTGCCCCTGAACCTGCCTTGAGCTTACAGAAGACACATCTGTTCCCTGCAAGCCAGCTGCACACGACTGTCTGCGCTGCAGATGCCCCAACCCCCTAACCCACTGTCAACCCTTGACTTACTCCAACCTGGAGAGTGGGTATCTCCAGGCTCAACTTGCATTCTCCTCCCTTAGCCTTGCCAAGAACAGGTGCTCAGGAAATGCCTATGGAGTTGCATGAGACTGAGAATTGACCCCTCACGTCTATTTAGGTTTTCAGCAAAACCCTGTCTAACCTTCCCCTTGTACAGTGCTTAATCTCAGATGATGTATTAGTGGCTATACTCCACAGTGGCCTGGTCCTCCAATGAGCTCCAAAATCACTCACCTTCCCTCTTTATTTAAGGGCCTCTATGTAGCATGTAGTTTTCTAGAAGATAAAGAGCATGTCTTCCTTGTATCTGCATCTTTCATAATTGACTTCTTAATACCTAAGGTGTTATCAATGTATTCTAGCTCTCCAAAATTCACATGGAAAGTCCAAAGCCCCAGAACACCTCAGAATATGCCAGTGTTAGGAGATGAAACCTTTAAGGAGTAACTGAGATTAAATGAATTTTAAAAGTGTGCCCTAATCCAGTATCACTATTGTCCTCAGAAGAGGCAGAGACATCAAGGGAGCCTACATCCAGAGAAACACCATATGAGGACACAGTGAGAAGGTGGCTGTATTAGTAACATTCCTGTAATTGAGACAAAGTATCTTACTCTCAAAATTTAAAGGAGGAAAGTATTGATTTGGCTCATGGTTTCAGTGGGTTCAGTCTATGGTTGATTGGCTCCAAGGCGGGAACATCATGGTGAAAGGGCCTGGAGGAAGAAAGCTGCTCACGGTCTGACAGTCAGGAAGCAGAGAGAGAAGGGAGGAGCCGGGGACAAGAACACACCCTTCCAGGTCACACTGAGTGACCACCTGCAACTAGGACCTGCCTTCTACAGCACAGTCAGCTGTGACCTCATCTATGGATACACACACTAATGAGCACAGCATCCCTTAATCCCATCACCTTCCAAACCCCGCCTCTGAAAACATGAGATTTTGGGGAGACATTCCAGATCCAAGCCATACCAGTGCAATCTGAAGCCTAGCAGAGCAGTCCTAGGAGATGTCGAACTGAGTTGCCTTGATCTCAGACTTCTACCCTCCAAAACTGTGAGACAAAAAATATCTGTTCTTTATGTCCCCTCAGTCTATGGTATTTTGTTATGGAAGCCCTAGCAAAGTAAGACCAAAGCTATGAGGTGTTATTTGTCCTGTTTCCTCAGAGCAGCTGAAGGGAAACCTGGAATGTGGAAGAAAAAGAATGAAGTCAGAAGCCTGTGTGTCTGCCAGGTCTCTTTGGTGTGTAGTGCTCAGGCTGCAGTTTCTTTACTGATTTTCTGCCTGTTGTTCATTCTACCCATTATTGAAAGCAAGGTATTGAAGTCTTCTGCTCAAAGTTAGCAGAAGGAAGGAAGTAATGAAGATTAGAGCAGAAATAATTGAAATGGAGAATAGAAATACAATAGGGAAAAAAACAGTAAAACAAAGTTGGTTTTCCAAAACAATAACATTGACAACTTTAGCTGGGTTAGCTAAGGAAGAAGAGAGAGGACTCAAGTAAATAAAATCAGGAATGAAAGAGGAAAAGTTACAACTAAGGCCATAGGAATAAGACTAATGTGAAAAATTTTATGTCAACAAATTGGATAACTCAAAAGAAATGGGTAAATTCCTAGAAGCATACACTCTATTAAAAAGCGAATCATAAAGAAAGAGAAAGTGAGACCAAAACAACAGCAAAAAAAGGACTAAGGAGACTGGATCAATAATCAAAAACCATCCACCAAAAAAAACCCAAGACCAGATGGTTTCAATGATGAATTTTATCAACAATTAAAGAAGATTAACATCAATCCTTCTGAAACTCTGCCAAAAATTGAAGAAGGAACACTTTTTAAACTCATTTCATGAGACTAACATTATGAAAGCCAAAGACACTACAAAAACTAAACAATTAACAGGCCAATATCTCTGATGAAGATAGATACAAAAATTCTCAATAAAATATTAGAGACCAAATTTGGTGGCACATCAAAAGAATCAAACATCATGATCGCATGAGATTTATTCTTGGGATTCAATGATGGTTCAACAAAGCAAATCAATTAGTATAATACAGTACATTAAGTGGAGGAAGGATAAATACCACATGATCATCTCAGTAGCTGCAGGAAAAGCATTTAACAAAATTCAGTAGCTCTTCACGATAAAAATACCTGCAAACTAGGAATAGAAAGAATTTACCTCAACATAATAAAAGCCATATGTAATATGTTGATTAACTGGAATGTAATGATCATTTTGCAATGGACACATATGTTAAAATATCAAATCATACACTTAAACCTATACAATATTATATGCTAATGATATCTCAATAAACCTGTTGGAAATAAACAAGAAAAAGTCATAGAAGAAAATTCCAGCATTAACATCATATTCATCAGTGAAAAACCAAGAATGTTTCCTATAAAATCAGGCACAAGGCAAGATTACAAATCTACAGTAATAAAAATAGTATGTTATGGGTATACTGATCTCTGACAAGGCTGCCAAGATCATACACTAAGAATAGGATAATCTCTTCAACAAAAAGCGCCAGAGAAACTAGATACCCACAATCAAATGAATGAAACTGTTCCTTTATATTATACCATACACCAACTCAGAGCAAAATGTATTAAAGATTTAAATGTAAGACCTCAAACCATAAAACTAGAAGACAAAAATGGTGGTAAATTTGTGACATTGCTCTTGGCAATAACTTCTTGAATATTACACTAAGGCACGGACTACAAAAACAAAAATAAGTAAATGGAACTACACCAAACTAAAAAAGTTCTACACAACAAGGGAAAAAAATCAACAGACTCAAAACCTACAGAATGGGAAAGAATAATTGCAAACCATATGTTATGGTTTGTATACAGATATCTCCTCAAAGCCACAACTGCTCCTACATGGGGCTTCGGGGAGGTAACTGGATCATGTGTGTATGATACGGGGATTAAGCATATATGATAACTAAATTGACTTAGCATAGTTCTGGCTGTGGATAATACGAAGGCCTACCCTGTGTGTGGGTGGCACATCCAAAAGGCTTGTAACTTAGGTGAGATAAAAGGGAGAGGGTGAGGGTTGCTGTTTCCTGCCTCCTGCCTGCCCTGCCATGGACTGTTTCTCTTCTGTTATGCCCCTCTGCTATGCCATGTTGTCTTAAAACCAGGCAACTATAGGCTGAAACCTCTGTAAACTGTGAGCTTAAATAAACCTTCCTCCTTTAACTTGTGGGTGTTAGGTATTTTGTCCCTGATTCTCTCTCCCTCTCTCTTTCTCTCTCTCTGTCTCTCTCTCTCTCTCTCTCTCTCTATATATATATATAGATAGATAGATAGATAGATAGATAGATAGAGATAGAGATATTTGTATTATAGCCATATATATTTAAATGGCTATATCTATAACTATATATTTATGTATTGCTACTTGTAACTATGTATTCTATTGATATAGTATATTATCCTATTGACACTGTTCCTCTAGAAGACACTAAGTAGTATACCATATGATCCAGCAACATCACTTATGGCTATTTACCCAAGAGAATTGAAATCAGTGTCTCAGAAAGACACCTGCGTGCTCATGCTCACTGCAGCACTATTCATAAGAGTCAAGATGTGGAAACAAACTAAACGCCCATCAGGAGATAAATGGAGAAAATGTGACAGGCACATACAATGTGCCAGCATTTAGCTCTCCAAAGAAAGGAATCCTGCCATGTGCAGCAATATGGATGACCCTGGGAGACCCTATGCTAAGTGAAATAAGCACTCAGAGGGACACATACAGAATGATTCTCCTGGATGAGGAATAGTCCTACTTCACCAAGTGTGGTGGTATACACCCATAATCTCATATTCTTGGAAGCTGAGGCAGGAGGGTCATAAGTTCAAACCCAAACTGAGCCTGATCCTCCCAAAGTAGTAAGACTACAGGTGTGCAACACCACACCGGCTTGTAAGTTACTCTTTCTTCTTAATACAGTGTTATGCTTGGAGAGATGTCCATGAAGATAACAGTAAAACAATCTTTTTCATGAGTGCCTTTTGTGCTTTCTAATATATCATCTCACCAAGAGTCATTCAGGCTTTGATTTTAGATCTTCACACACAATGCTTCTATTAATAGCCTATCTCCCCAAATAGTTAACAATGTTACTACATTTTCAAAAGGACAATTTTAGAACTAGACATTAATGTTACAGTTTATTGGTAAGAAATACTTGAAAATCTCAGGGAAAATGAGAAAAAAAATCTAGTGAGTAATGGAGAAGATAAATACCAGATATTAAAAACAAGTAATGAAGTTACAATAATCAAAACAACTTGGTATAGGTTCAGGAACAAAGCCACAGCATAGCTCAAAGAGATCAAGTAAACCCCTGAAAACACATCTAAAGAAGATATTTTAAACTAACAATAAAAAATGAATTTAGGGTTGGTGGTGCATACCTCTAATCCCAGCTCCCTGAGAGGCTGAGGCAAGAGAATCAAAAGTTTAAGCCCAGACTGTGCAACTTGGTGAGACCCTGTATAAAAATTGAAAACTAAAAGCAAAACAGTATGGATATAGCTCATGGTGAAGACCCTCAATTCAATTCCCAGTGCTGAGGAAAAAAAAATGATTTAATTAACAATCTTGTGAAAACTGGTCAGGCATTTGACAAAATTAAGATAGATTTCTACCTTATTTGTATATAAAAATTAATTCCAACAAAACTCAGGTCACAGATTTCAAGAAACATATACACATGCACACACACACAATTAAAATAATCAGTGAGTAATTAGCTGCTGATGAAAGGTGAGTCTGGGTGCTTTGATAGAATCTCTCTCCATTACATATTCTTCAAATCAGTAAGTCAATCTCAAGGATTTAATTTTATTGATAAACTACCACAGCTAAAAGTCAACCACAGAAATGTTCATTGTGCTTTAGTTGATTTTTTAAAAAGACCTAAATTAAATGTATTTTGGGAGGCAGCTAGATAAAGAATTCACAAGCATTATACTAACTGTATTTAGTTAAAACTTTAGTACATTTTAAAAATGAAAACACAGGTGCTACTCAACTTATGATAGCTGAACATCCCAAATATCCAAACTGTCCTGAACTGAAAATATTGCAAATTGAAAATGCTTTGAACACCCTCAATCAAAGGTCAAAGCTTAGCCTCACCTGCCTTAAACATGCTCAGAACACTTACATCAGCCTACAGTTGGGCAAAACCATCTAACAAATCTTACTTTATAGTGAGGTTCTGGCTAGCTCATGTGACTTACTGAATGCCTGTATCCAAAAGAAAACTAGCTCATTGTACAGCATCCGTTTCCAATCATGACTCAGGCAGCTGACCGGGAACTGCCTGACGTCATCGAGAGGTTCCACATCCTCTGAGCCCAAGGAAAGATCAAAACTCAAAATTCAAAGCACAATTACAGGGCACATATCACTTCTGCACCATGGTCAACTAAAATCTTATAAGTCGAACCATCTTTCCTCAGGGACTGTCTGACTATCTATTTGTCTTAAATAAAAAAATGCAAACTGCAAAATAATATCTGCTTTGGAGGTGTGTTTTTTATTCTTCCTTACTGTCACAGTCTGAATATACACTATCCTCTCAAATCTCATGTGCTCAGACATGGGGCTTTTGGAAGGTGATAGATTATGGGGCACTGCGCATATCAGTGGATCCATCATGGGTGAGTTCAGGGCTGACTGTGCTGTAGGGGGCGGGGCCTGGTTGGAGATCATCGGGATGTGACCTGGAAGCCTGTGTTCTAGTGCCCAGCTCCTCCCTCCTCTCTGCTTCCTAGCCACCATGAGGTGAGCAACTTTCTTCCACCAGGCCCTTCTGCCATGATTCTCCTGCCTTGGCACCAGCTGACCATGAACTGACCCCATGAATCAAAATAAACCCCTCCTCCTTTAAATTGTGGGTGTCAAGTATTGTATCCCAGCAACAAGAAAATAACTAAGACAATTACTCTTCCCAGCTCTGGCTTCCTGTTCAAATCATCCGCCACAAGCCCACTAAAGAGGAGGAGAGAAAGCTCTAAGCACTTACTCCCTGGCTCTCCCAGGGTGAGACCGCCCCAGCCCAGGGTGTCCCCCACTGCTGTGTCCTCTTCCCTCTCCTTCCACTAACTGCACCATCTCCCCATTTATTCAGATTGGGGGCTGCTAACAGCTCTGAGCCCAGCCCCAGGTTCCTGCTCTGCTCTTTATGCTTCTGTAATAGGAACCCAAATCCCTTTGTAATTTACCACACTCTGCAAATTATCTTACTATGAGTGTACCATTCTTTGAGAACCTGCCATATTCATGTACAGAATGTGCCACGTATTACTGTCCCCCCAAAATTGTCACATGTGCCTGCATGCACACACACAAAGAGAGAGAGAGAGAGAGAGAGAGAGAGAGAGAGAGAGAGAAAATACTTGTATGGAGCACAGAAAACTGTGACCAGCAATTCCTCTGGAGGATGGAAATCACCAGTGAAATATGGGAATGACGAGTAGTGTACATTTTACTTCGTATGAGTCAATGCTAAGTGAACTTTTCCCTATGAAATGAACCATATTGCACTCTGCCCCGCCCTCCATCTCTGCCTGGTTCTTTGAGACAGAGTGACTTAAACAGGCAGCCCCTTCCTAGTGAGGACCTGTGGTCTGACCCCTCTGCTCTAATCACCACCTTGTTGCACCTGCGGGCCCTGGCGCTTACACTGGTTGGAGCCTCTCTGCTCTGCACCAACAGTAGAAGGAGGAGGTGAGTATTTGCTTTATTCCAGGTGTCTGGTCACAGCGCATGTGTAACATCAAGAACAGAAGTCTGTGCGGCAGATGCGAGCTGGCACTTCTCTAAATCAAGGGGAAGCCTCCCAAGCCACTACCCTTTCTCCTGCTAATGTACTGTGTTAGCAGTGCTCGTGTGGAGGAGGCAGAACTGTAGAGAATATGAAGCTTTCTGTGAGACTGTCTCTCCCAGATTTAGACCTGGAGGGGGACTCACCATGAAACCTGTCCCAAGAGAAAGATGATGAGCTGGGTGACAGAAAGGAACGGCATTCCAGTGAACTCTGAGGCTAACTCTCGTTTCTCCAGTGAACAAGCATCCCCTCTGAAGTCCCCTCCCTGTGTCCCTGCAGCATCAGGCTTCTGATACCCTCCTCATTGTTTCCAAGTTAACAGTCCCAGAGACCTTCCTTCAAAACACCTGTATCATCACTTTCCCGTCACTGGAATAAAACACCTGACACCCACAATTTAAAGGCAGGAAGGTTTATTTTAGCCCATGTTCAGCTGCTCCAATGCAAGAACATCATGATGGAAGGGGCTGGCATAGGAAACCTGCTCCTATCACAGTGGCCAGGAAACAGAGAGAAAAGGGAGTAGGTGGGGACAGGGACACACCCTTCCAGGTCATACCTCAGTGACCACCTCCAACCCGGACCCACTTTGGACAGCACAGTCAGCCCTGACCTCATCCACGATGGATCCACTGATACACACAACACCCCGTGATCCATCCCCTTCACATGCAGAAACCTTCGGGGGACAGTTTAGGTCTAACCCAGAACAGTGCCGCTTCCCCTTACACAAAAAGCAAACCCCTCCAGCCGCCCACCAGTGTGGATGTCCAGCCAGTAACTGTGAGAACAGCTGTGCGTGTGACTTCCTCTGTGCCATCAGGGAATGGAGGAGGAGGGGCTGGTTCGCTGTGGCTCAGAGCTTTTAGCAGGCATGACGAGGACTGTTAAGTCCTGATTCGTGCAGGACAAAGCCAAACCATCTTATGGATGATGTATGAACATATTGTAAATTATACAAAGAAACTTCTCTTTTTTCCCCATCAAATTGTTCCTGTCTTTTGTCCAGGTTTAACACTGCCAGAATTCTGATGTTGCATCCAACTTCAATCAAACCATTTGTCAACCATCCTCCTTGGTTGGAATCCAGTGGCAGCAATTCACAGAGAATAAGTGATAAAGAAGACTCGGTCCCACCCCTTGAGTTCACGGCCCAGTGGAACATGGGGGAAGACAAGCACAAACCTGTATCCTACTGTGTTTCCTACAATAGCAAAAGTAGCTGTGAGATACTGATGTGTGCAGTTGATTCAGGAGGGAGAAACCCAGCAAGGCTTCATAGAGGTGTCTAGATCATGGTTTTGAAGTTTGCTTAGGAGTTTTTGAGGTGCACCAAAGGAGAAAAAAAGACACAGTTCACACATAAAGCCGAGCATGTGCACACACCCTGAGGTAGAGTGGGACTTGCTGAGAATATGCAGAATGGAAAACATCAGTATTTTGTGTTCTTTAACACCAAGTTGAATTTTACTCTGCAAGTGGCCAAGAGCCCTGACAGTCATTCAAACAGGAGAGTAATCAGGCCAGATGTGCAGCTTCCCCACGGTGGTTGGAATGATCATTGGTCTAGTGGGGCCCTGCAGTGCTGCTGTTACAAACAATAAAGGGAATATCAACAACACCAGCATCACACACGTCCACTTAGGAGGCTCTTCTTTTTCTGCTGGAAACAAACAGTGCTTTGTCTCGCATCAGGTCTTTCTTCTAGCAAGTTCAAAGGAACTCAGGGGCTTTGTCTCTTTAATCTTTTCCAACATCTCTCAGAGACAGAACAGGAAGACAACTCTTCAGTCAGCCACTCACAGATACCTTTCAAGCCCGGTGGTGTGAATCACACCAGAGAGCTTTGATCTCCATCAACTTTCCCCACTTCCCCTGGGACTGGACTCTGTCTCCAGAGTTCCTGAGTTGACACAGGGTTTGAAGACACTAATCGGAGGTAGAGTGACTGGTGTGATTTCTAAATAATGAGCCTTGCATTGCAAAAAAAAAAAAAAGGAAACAAAAAAGAGAAAAGGAAAATAGACAGAAATCAGAAATCAGTACTTATTCCATGATGCAAGGATGATGACTTTAACATGTGGATATATTTGCTTTTGTCTTCTTGACCTCATAACAAAATCAGCATCAAAGAAAATACAGGACTTGGGAGCCCGGTAAATTTCAATCCTGTGATGCTGGCGTGAGACAGGAGAATGTGAGGATGCACCAGAGTCAAAAGGCAGAGTGCGCAGTCTCCATTGTGAGCATCAAACTCTAACACGGAAAACTAACCCTTGGTGGGGCTCAGCTCGTCTCCTCTTTTCCAATCACCTTTTGAGCACGAAAAGTGCAATGGAATTTGAAGTTGTGGCTGGACCAACTAGGAGACCTCAGAATCCCCCTAATCCTGGAGTATTTGACTGTGAAACTCTGTAAAATAACAAAGCTGCAGATGAAGCTCAGCACTTCTATGCTAACTAAACTTGGTTCTCTGGAAGAGTGGAAATGGGAAATTTACAACCAGATCAGGGTAACAGAAGAGACTTGTCTTAGTCTCTAACTGAAAGCCTTCATCAAAACTTTAATCACTAGATAGTTGTGTGTAGTGGTGCACTCTGGGAGACAGGAGGATCACAAGTTCGAACAAAATCTGGGCAACTTAGTGACTTAATGAGACACAAAAAAGAAGAAGAGGAGGAGGAAAAGCAAACAAAAGACTTCCCAATATCCACTAACAAATAGTAGAGGCCAGGCACACACCCACGGGGGTGTGAAGGTTGAAGATGAGAAACTGGGCATGGATAAAGCTGCACAGAGAGTGAATGGACGATTGTTGTAGTTGGGATCTGATGTTTCTCCCAAAGTTCACGTGCTGAAGGCTTGATCCCAGTTGCAGCCATGTTTGGAGACGGAGCCTTTGGGAGATGACTGGGTCATGAAGACTCTGACCTTTGGAATCAGAGCTCAGTGAGCTATTGGGAAATGATGGAAACTTTAAGAAGTGCAAGCTAGCTGGAGAAAGTAGGTCACTGGAGTTGGAAGCATGACCTTGAAGGGTATATTTTGTTCTCTTTCTCTGTCTCTCGCTCTGTTTCCTTCTCTCTCTCTTTCTCTCTGTCTGTCTCTGTCTCTCTCTGTCTGTCTCTCTCTGTCTCTGTCTCTCTGTCTCTCTGTCTCTCTCTCTCTCTCTCTCTCTCTCTCAGTCCCTCCTTTACTGTCTCCCCCACTTCCTGAGCACTACACACTCCTCACCATGATGCTCTGCCCACCTGAGGTTCACAGCAATGGAACCAGTCAGCCACGGACTGAACTTTCTGAAACTGTGAGCCAAAATAAATCCTCCCTCCCTTAGGTAGTTTGTTACAACTATAGAAAGCTGAGTAACACAATAACTCCCCTTCTTTTGGGGGGAAGAGGGTTAATCTTCCTTTGGAACATTGTCACACATCCCATTTCCCTGTAGTGAGCAGGGCAGTTAGTAGGAAAGCAGCTATCTGAAAAGTGGAGCAAATATGGGAGTAGATATGAGGGGACATCATGGAGACTCTTGAGGTAAAGGGACCAGCAATTAGTCCCATGGCCCTCACACCCTCCAATACTCCCCAACACTCCCCTGGGCTGGTTCAATGCTTATCCTCAAGGTGGTCAGACTGGGTTTCTAATTTCTACAAGAGTCCCTTATGTCAACTGCAGCAGCACAATGTTTTCCTTCTTTCCTTCTCCCCCAGCCCCTCAGTGTCCAGCCCTGGGCCAGCCAGTGTCAGATCAGGGCTAAGTTAGTGCCTGGCTATACAGCAGCCTCCTTTAATGACTTTAAAATAAAAGTTGGGCTTTCATTCTTTTTTGTTGCTGGGTTTTGTTTGGAAGGAACAGAACGTACTAGTCTACTCCATATGGAACATATACCTCCTTTGACACCATTTGCAAAAGTGTTCTAAAATTGGAAATTGTTGTGGGCTAAAATTGCCTGCCCTCTTCTGCATATTTATTTGGTCTCAGAATAATGCTGTGGTGAAGAAAGAACAGATGTTGGAAGCAGGTAGCGCTTGCTTTTATCTACATAACAGAATCATCACAGCATTTCATCCATCACAGCAAAATCATAGCTTTTCCAAATTACAGTGACTCTTTCCAGAGGAAGGGAAAGATTTAATCAGGAAAGCAGATCGGGGAAGCAATAGAGAAGGGGCAGAGGAATAGACAGAGACCCAAGGTCACCCTCCAGCACCCAGCCAGACACACCCGGGAATGTGCCCCTCCAATCTGATCTGCAGGGCTGACCCCAAGGCCAGTTCAGTTGACATCTCACCCTAACCACCACGCCCAACTCCTCCCACCTGGCCTCACCTCCTAAAGGTCCCGTGACCCTCAATAGCATCACAGCTGGAAACCAAACCTTTACACATTGGGAGGACACTTAAGGTCCATTTAAGATCAGCTCAGCTTTGGCTTTCATTGCTGCAAAATATTAGATAACCTTGACAAAAGATGTACACACAGGAACTGTACAGACTGCTGCAGGCTGATCCCAGCATTAATATTCTGGTATTCACAGAGGCCAGGTGCATCCAATACAGAAACTCTGAAACAGTCGTTGGCTTGAACCAGCTATAGAGATCCAAGAGAAAGAAGGAGCACCCACTTTGGCATTTACCCCCAAGCTCCACTGCTTAACATCAACAAGATCTCTTTGAAATAATGCTCCAAGAAGAAAAGCAATTACAGCCGGAAGGAATGGCCTCATCTCCAAGCGCTTCCTGCGTGAAGCAGTGAAGTCCTCTGGGTCAGGAGTTCCAGTGGCCGATACCCAGATGCAATTTACAGGGATGTTTATACTGAGGACATTCCCCCTCTTTTTTGGAAAAGCCACAGGGTATTATTTGGAAGCCCTTAAGCATAGGCTACAAGGCATCGCAAATGGTACTTACTCTCTGGTTTTATGTGGTCTTCACTTTTACGTTCAGAGAAGTCCCAGCATACAGACTCTTCCCACATACAATCCTCTGGCTGATTCAGGCTCAGTGGGGTCCTTTACAGTGGAAGGTCCCAAGCTCTTCTGCACCAGGGACATGTTTCATAGAAGACAATTTTTCCAGGATCCGGGGGTGGTGTGGGAATGGGGCGTGGTTTCGGAATGATTCAAAGGAGCTGCAATCTAGATCCTCCATGGGTACGATTCACAGCAGGACTTGAGCTCTGATCTGATGCTGCCCTGATCTGAAAGAAGGCGGCACTCAGGGGCTGATGTGAGCCCTGGGGAGTGATTGGAAATACTGTATGGCCCGGTCCTGGTACCGGTTCATGGACCTGGATTTGAAATAGATTATGAGCCCCCCCACCCAACCATCCTTACCCACAACTGTAATTCCACATATGCTCCAAACTCAGACACAAACAAAACTTGAACTATGAGAAAGTCAACCTAACCTTTTCCTTGACTCCTCTGGTTGGAAATTCAAGATAAGTCCATGAAAGTGAAACATCCTTCATTTGTTTTGCTTGGTGTCCTAAGTCTAAGTGTAGGCTGTCTGCTGGGTGGTGTAGCATGGAATAAAATCACCTCCCTCTAGGACACAGCTTCTAGAGCCCCTCAGGACTGTCTAATACTGAGCCCCTCAGGACTGTCTAATACTGTGACCCTCACCAAGAGGCAGGTAACTGCAAATGGGGAAACTGAGGCTATGATCACCACAGCACAGTGAGATGTTGACCCCAGGAATTTCAAACATACCACACAGCTTCTCCCCATCAACTGCCAGTCAGCAAAATGCCCAGCTAGCGCCTCCTTTTAAAGATCCCAAATAAGGAAAAACGCACTTTCAACACTTCCCACAGGAGCTGGCAGCGAGTCAATTTGCATACATTTCAAAAAGAAGTACCTAAAATGGTTTTAGGGCCTGGCAAGATAAATTGTGCACCCTTGGCAAAGGAAGGCAAGGCTGTTCTGATTAATTAGGTGTGCAAAACATGAGTGCTGGCCTTGTGACAAAAGGAGGGACTAGGAGAGTTTGGGGTAAAGATTCCTAAATTAATTCTCAAAGAAATGAATTGATTGCTTCTGGGTTTTGCCCCTCTGCCCCCATTTCCTTCTGCAAACACATTGTGCATCTTTGTCTTCATCCTGGCTCCTCAGCTCCTCTTTGAAGTTCCCCCTCCCCGTGGCAATGTGTTCCCTCGCTGCATGGTCTCTTCTGTCTACAGACACAGCCAGCAACTTCCCCTTCATGGCCAATCCACAGATAATTAGTCTGAACTAAAAATATAATCTGCTCGAGGTAATTCACTCTCTATGCAGTCAGATGTTTAAAACATAGAAAAATGTCTACTTTGAGTTTCACGGGTTTGCATATGGCAAGATTATTTCTTATATCGAATTGAAATCAGAGGTGGTCTAATCCATTTTTAGAGTGACTGGGTCACCACTATTCATTCTGATGGTGGAGGAAGAAGCCAAACAAATACCATGAGCTTAGTGCTGTGTTTTTACCAAAGTACAGAATTTCAATGGAATTATTTCAAAATTTTTATGTGACTGAGAGCTACACATACCCAGCAGGGTGTTCCTCTTCAGTGTGCAAGGCTGGGAGGAGGCTGCCCAGGCCACAGCAATCACAGTTCTTGCTCAGGACTCCAGGAATGAAACTAAAATAAGAAGGGTTTATTGCCTCTCTGCTCCATTTCATGGACAAGCATGTTCAACGTGTGCTTCCCATGTCACATATAAAGTAGAAATCAGTATGCACTTTCCTGAAAGTTCACTGGCCACATCGTTAAATACTTGGACTCAGGAAGTTCACTTCCTGAGCTGATTCTAGGAAATTCATCGGCAATACCAACAGAGATTCTCTATAAGGGAGTTTATCGGTGTTCTGACACAAATGAACTGTCTTTGCTACTTTTCTCATTGCTAGGACACAATGCCCCATACCTACACCTACAGCCTAAAGAAGGAAAGGTTTATTCTGCTCGTGCTTTGGAAGTCGCAGTCCCTGCAGCATCAAGAGCATGGTGGAAGGGCCTAGACCAGCGATAGTGAACATTGTAGAGACAAGTGCCCAAACTACAACCCAAAGCCTGCTTATTTATGGCGAAGTCTCAACACTGCGATTAGACTGGAATACTGAGAATTTCATTTAGAAAAAACAATTCTTACATTAACATCTTTTGTCTTAAGAGAAAAACACAGTAACACGCATGCTATAGGTTCACCCCCACTATCCTAGACAGAGGAGAGCTGCTCAGGGCAAGGTGGACAGGAAGTGGCAGGAGAAGGGAGGAGCCTGGAGAGAGATGAACCCTCACAGGCCACGCCCCCAGGGCCGCCCCTTCCACCAGGCTCCGCCCCCTAACAGTAAGTCCACTGTAAACCCTTCCCATCCAACATCTCCCAAAAGCTCCATCTACAAGTACATGAGCTTTTAGGGGGGGCATCTAGATCTATACCATAACTTGAACATCTTGAAAAAAAAACAACAGTAAACATTCAACTTTAAAGAATTTTTAAAATAAACAATGTTACAACCAAAAGTTAAATAACATGAAGTAATTTGAAATGGTGTTCACAACACTAAAGATGGGGGAAGTGTTCACGGTGTGAGAGTCGAGCCTGGCCTTTTTCAGTTTTATTTTCAGTACAGAAAATGGTTATGTTTTCCCTTTATGATGCTGAAAAATGTATTGCTCTTATAATACAAAATACTCTTTAATGACTGAATCTCTCGATACTCTGTAGACACAAAGTGCTATTTAATTATAATGGACTTTTAAAAATAAGCCTATGCCCTTGTTCCTAAATGAAAAGACTTACAAAATGAGTTTTATTCATTATTACTAATAGTTTTAGGTAGATCTATAATCTGTGGAAATTTCGTTTCTGGCCAAACCAAAAAAATCAGGCCAACAGTTGATGGATCTAGTTTTAAAACAGACAAGAAAGAAAGCAGCTATAAAGTCGGGCCCATAAAATAGTAATTTCCCTCGCCCTCCCAATCACATTCAGTCTGGCCCTCGCTGGCTATTAAGGCAACATTCGGAAAGAACATATTCCCCTCTCTGGTAATCAAAATGCATCTTCTCCTCCATCTGTCTCATAAGGAGAAGCCATCATCTGCTTTTTATGACATCACCATAAAAGACATCAATGGAACAAAAAAAAATCCATTGCTCCTGGTAATAATTGTGTTTGTTATGGAAATGGTAGAATGTTCCCAGGTAGGTGCGATCCGCCTTAATTAAGCCCTGTCAAAGAATACATTTTCCAAACATCTAAATCAGATTCTGCAGAGCCATGAACTTGCTGTCATGGAAAAATAAATGCACCTCAGGGATTAAGCCTGAGGCCAGTCAATTTTCTTATTAAGAGGCTGCATGGCTTGGAACATTGTATATTGGAAGCTGGGCCACACCTCTGGCTTTAAGTTCAAGTCAGCATCGAGGACCAAGAGTGCTTTGTGCTCAGCCAATGGGCTTATGGGCTGGACGACTGTGCAGCCACCCACAGGCACTAAAATGCTCCCTGGGTGCCCTCTGTGGTCTGCCTCCACAGTGGACTTGAACCTAAGGCTGGGAGAGGAGAAAGCACACACTCAGCCTGGACTCCAGCTTCCCGCAAGGCCCAGGCACAGGGTAGTGAGGCCGAACTCAGCAGAGGGAGCTGTGACTTCTTCGCCATAGCACGTGATGCTTTTATTAAGTTTCTCCCAATAGATTATGAAAGTAACCCTCATGCTGCATCACTTGAAGACATTCCTAACAAGTGCAGCAAAGTGTAACCTCTGCAGCTTTGCCACACACCATCCCCTCCCAGTACCGATGGAGATGCCTACTAGGGTCTTTCGGATCTTTCCTTCCACAAAGATGTACAGGAGTCGGCCCTGGCCGCTCTTACTGAACTAAGAGTATTGCTCCCCCCACCAAGTTCATGCACTGGAACATGAATCCCTCAGTTCCTGTAAGTGGCATTTGGAGGTAGAGTCTTAGATTAGACAAAGGAGGGAGCCCCAGAATGGCTTGCGTGACTTTTTAAGGAGAGAGACTCAAACCAGCCCCCAGAACCAGGAGCCCAATAAACTTCCCTACTGTACAGATTACCAAGTCCATAGTAGCCCGCAATAGCCACAGAACATAGACTATGCCACCGGGACGTGTTTTTCTCCCTCCATTGTCAGTGGAGGAAAACAGCACTTCAGTCCCAGAGCTCTGATTTTCAGAGTGCTCATGCTGTTTGAGGGACACAGGTTGCCAGCTGGGCAATTTAGTGATGTAGAGAGATCCTGTCTCACGATAAAAAGGGGCTGGGGATGCAGCTTGGTGTGAAGGCCCTGTGTTCCATCACCAGTACCAAAGAAAGAGGAGGAAGAGCTGCATCCAGAAGGATGATCTGGATTGCATATGGCAGCCAAGGTCCAGAAGAGTCCTACAGTTTGCAGGAACAGCACGTACAGAGGCGTGGAGGCTCCTCCAGCCTGAGAGCTGCACTCCTCTGCTTGGCTTCTCTGTCTTCCGTCTCCCTTGCCTCCTGCTCCCTGTTGGGAATTCTCTACTGAAATATTTAGTGTGGCTTCCATTTTCTGGTGGATACTGGTGCATACTTAGTACTTCCACCTATCAGACTTTTGCAAAGTCACTAATGCTGCTTTACAAAGGCTTTTGGTTGAGTGGAGAATGCTTATGTATAATACAAAAAAAAAGAAAGAAAAGAAAGCAAAATGAAGAACTACCTACAATGTTACCTAGGCAAATGAAATTTTTCTTAAATGATCACAAAGGCAATGCTAATATGTTTATAGTCATCTCTGGCCTAGTGACTACAGTGAATTTTTCTTCCTGTACACACATAACATAACTCTACAATGAGTTTTTGGAGTTTTGTTTTATTTGCAGTCCTGGGAATTAAACCCAGCTACATCACAACGAGCTACATCCCAAGTCTTTCTTATTTTAATTTGTTTTGTTCTATTGATTTATTTAATACCTGATTTATTTATTTATTCATCCATTCTTTCATTCATTCATTTGTGAGACAGTCTCTAAATTGCCCAGGTTGAGCTCAAATTTGTAATCCTCCTGCCTCAACCTCCTAGACTGCTAGGATTACAGATGTGCACCACCACACCCGACTCCAATGATAGATTTATGTTAACTTTTTTCAGTTTTCATCTTCTGGTTAAAGTTTGACAGGGAACATGGATGCCACCACCTTCCTATGTAACCTGTCCCCCACTTCTGTCCCTTAAGGAGTCGCAGCCCTTGCCTGCACCCAGGGTGGACCCATCCTTGCTGGTGTCATTCCCTCTCTGTCTTCCTCCATGACACAGAGACATAGACTGGGCTTTGGTGGGCCTGCCCTCTCCCCTAGTTAAACATGTCCCACACAGCAGACTATGGCCACACAGGGTTCCCTTCCCCTGGGTCCCAGTGTGGGGACAAAAGCCACTTCTCAAATCCTAATATGTCCTTGTCAGCAGTCAGCACTTTCTATCTAAGACTTTTGCTTGAAGTCCCAGTCATGTTGGGCAGAGAGAGCCCAGGTCTGGCTGCCTGTGAGATAAGCCACCAGCTCGTACCTGTCCTGGATGGAAGGCAGTGGTGACCAGGTCATCCTGATCCCACGGGCTCCCAGGTTGTTCCACCCCACTGTCCAGCTCAGAATGAAGCCTGACCAGGGTCCTAGGCCCAAGGGCTCTCCAAACCCCATGTCTACTACTTTGCTTTTCCAAGCCCTGGACAGCAGGATGCAATATTGCTACCCCATTTCCCAGCTGGTCAAATGGAGACAAAGTAGGCAATGAACTGCTCTTCCTGCAGTGGACAGGGCACCTCCACTGACACCCAGACCCAGTCTCTGTCATCCTTAGTGGCCTTTGGTGAAGCCATTCTGCAAGCTGCAGGAAAGCTCTCTACAAAATGAGAGGGAGAGAGAGGGAGAGAGAAAAAGAGAGCCAAGAGCTTCCTTGAGGTTTCTTCCAGCTTGCACACTTGGGTCCAGCAGCTCCCCTGTCACCCATACAAGAAGGAGCCTCACCAACAGGCACCAGCGACCTCAGGAACAGCCCACAGAGCCACTAGGGCAAGAAAAGGCCAAGTCTCAGTCTAAGGGTTTGTTACCCCTCTGTTCCAGGTCCTAACAATGACCAGCCACAAACAGGTCATAAAATTATGTGACCTGTCAGTCTCTGCTGACTGCCATGCAAACACAGGAAACCAGCAATGCTATTGCAGAGACAGAAGTGTGGGAGGGAGCGTATGCCTGGGAGGAGCAAGGGCCTGATACAGATGCAGGGTCTGGGCTCAGGGAGCAGACCTGGGAGGGGACCCAGGAAACAGCAGAAAGGAGCAGGGCAGAGACAGGGAGGGAAGGAAGGAAGTGGCCAACCAGTCTTCAGAAGGAATCTCTGGGAGCCAGGGCTGGCATCTTTATTCAGTCCTTCCTGTCAGCCACCGGTGAGGGATGCAGAAGGGCTTGCTAATTCTCTTGCCCTTCCTGGAAATACCCATAATCAGAGGGCAGCTTCTGGGTGAGGAGGTCAAAGAAGGCTCTGTGTGCAGGATCCCAAGTGGACTGGGGGTAAGGGGAGTGGGCAATGCAGCTCACAACTGTGATGGTGCAAAGGATGAGATGTTACTCAGAGCCCATATCCAGTTTAACCTCAGCATGAGTCTCAGGGAAAAACAGAAAAACAAACAGCCCCACATCAAAGCTTCTTGGCTTATTGATAAAACCAGGAAGCAAGGATAAAGGACAAAAGAAGGACACCCATGCAGGAATTCATATAGGGGACAGGGAAGGACAGGGTGGCCTGCTGCATGGCTGACCTTAGGGTAAATCCAAGCAATTAATCAGAGTACAGAGAGGACAAGAGCCAGAGCATTCATTTATTAAGCCAGCATGTTTTGATCCTACTTGGACTGTGTTCCTGCAGGCTGTTTTCTAATCTTTAACCATGTATTACAGGAGGTTTGGAGCTTGTGGACACAAAGGTACCTTTATCTTTGCCTATCCACACTTCTGGCCAAAGTCTCCACATGGGGGTACAGATGCCTAGGTCATTGCAGAGGTTAAACAGGGTTCTGTTCACATTTATAAGGAATAATTAACAATGATGCTATATTCCAGGGGTCAGCAAAGTTCCATTTGGGCCACTGTATGACAACATCGTGAACAAGCAGGCACAGTCACAGAGAACTTGGTCCCTCACACATCTCAAGGCTGGAGGTCCAGCCCACTCTGGATCCTCACAGGGCAGAAAAGAGAATGAGAGAGCTCTATGGGGTGCCTTTTGTAAGGATACTAATTCCATGCATGAGGGTACCAGGTTCACATCTCAAAGGCCCTATCTCCTAATGCTACCACACTAGGTGCTGGAATCACAGCACAAGCCCTAAGGGACTACAAACACTCAGCCTCCTACAGCCAGGCAGTAACTGCTTTAGGCTTTGTAGGTGCAGGGTCTGAGTCCCAGATGCTCTGCTTCTGTATGAAAGCTGCATGGATGACACATAAATGAATGATAGATTATGTTCCAACAAGATTTACTTATAAAAGAAAGCAAAGCAACAGGCCACATTTGTCCTGTTTGTCCCACTACAGAATAACTTTTAGTGTTAATCAGCTTTCTCATTGCTGGGACACAGTACTTGTAACTCACACTTTAAAGGAGAGGCTGAAATTGGCTCTTGGTTTCAGGGGGTTCAGTCCATGGGCGCTTGCTCCAAAGCAGGAACATTATGGTGGAAGGGTGTGTGGGAGCAATGATGCTCAGTTCATGGTACACAGAGAGCCAGAAAGAAAGGGGAAGGACCAGACATAGACCCCAAAGGTCACACCTACATGACCCCCCCAGACACACCAGAAGTGTCCTTTACTAATCCCACAGGCAGATCTCAAAGCCAATCTTAAACTGACTCTCTGTCCTAACCGCTTACCTTTTAATAGACATCTACCACATGTTAGATGCTTTACACATATACCCAACATGGTCCCTAATGTGAAGAATTATGACTTGTTTCACCAAGAGGGAGCTAAAGTTCATTGAGCCTGGTCTTCTGTCAAAAGAAGCCCCACTGGTAAGTGGAAAGAGCAGAATTCACACCAAAGTCAAGCTGACCTCCAAAGCCATACTAACATTCTACACTAGCAGAAAAAGCTACAAATTATTACCAAAATATTTACAGAGGACAGGAGCTCTTTGTTAAGAAAAAAAACAGATATATAAGCATTGTGGTTTTAACTATATTGGCAAAATGTCCAAACGAGTTTGGAGTATATATCAAGATTTAGGTTGGCAATTGATCACAGATTGTTTTATATTCGCATTCTTTTCTTAACTTTCCAAATATCCTACAAGGGGAACATGGAACATTTCTTTTCAGGTATTAGGGATCAAACCCAGGATTGCTCTACCACTGAGTTACATTCCTGCCCCCTTTTGTAATTTCTTTAAAATTTATTTCTCCCAACTATCCAGGCTAGCCTCAAACTTGGGACCCTCCTGTCTCAGCCTCGCAAGCAGCTGCATTACAGGTATGCATCACTATGCCCCGCTCACATGTAGGTCTTTTGTATCAGTCCATGTTTGTAGTACATGATGTTTGCACTCCTTCTGTGGAGTTGGTGCATTCACATAACATATATTAATTCATTTTCTCATCCTCTTTACTTTATTATTTTGTTTTATTTTTCTTTTCGTTTTGAGACAAGGTCTCACTATGTAATTTAGGCTGACCTTGAACTCACTGTGTAGCACATGCTGGCCTCAAACTCACAGGGATCCTCCTGCCTCAGCCTCCCAAGCTCTGGGATGGCAGTTATGCACCACCATGCCCAGCTTTCCCCCTTTATTTTGAAAAATTTTAGAGACCAGTGCTAGCACAGGAGGAAGAAATTATTCATTCTCGTTGATATCTGAAGTGGGATAAAGCCATGCCATGGGGCTGAGAGGAGAACATATAAAACCCTTGATTATATTTATTTCCCTTAAAAATATGAATGCATTTGCACTGTACCAACTCCATACTCATAACTACTGTAGTCTGCTCAACCCATGTGCCATGGTCATGGGTCCAAGGCACCAGAATCCCTCTGGGAAAGCTGTAATTCCCCAAGGAGACTACACAACCGGGCGCCCACACCTCCTCCTAATCTAGATGACGCTGCCCCCATCACGTCTCACATGTGCCCAGGCACACTGCAGATTGTGCTATCTAGTGTTTCTTCTTAAAAGATCCATGGAAAAAATCCAGGTAAAGATGATCCTACTGCAGGTAGGAGGAGACAAAAAAAAAGTTGAAGTTGGTCTGCTGAATAGGAGTTTCTTCCGTTTCACAGTACAAGGAGGGACAATGAGTTTCTACATCAGCGGCTTCCAAGCCAGCTCACAGGAGAACCCATCCAAAAGGAAGCGTTTACGCTACAAAGATTCCATTTGAAATTTGAATTTCCAGCCACTTGTATGAAGATAATCTTTATGTCCCTAATATTGGGCTTTAAGAATGCCAAACACATGCACTTTTCTAAAATCTCTTTTTCCTACCACACTAATATGGTTAAAGATATACAGAGCTGTAATGCAGCCATACATTAAAATGTATTCTTGGTTGTAAATACATTTGGGAGGCATAGAAGAAATTTTGTATGAAGAAACAGGAAAATGAGTATTATTAAGATGTGCTATGTAGTGTTAGTGTTTTGCCAAGCTGTTGGATTAAAATGCATATTTCTCTTATATAAGAAACCCAAAATATAAATAAAGAGCAAAATAAAGGTAGATATTAGCAAATAGAGAGATATTTTGCAAAATGAAAGAGGGTCAAGAGATAGAGGAGATGGGGAGGGAGGAGAAGGAGGTAAAAGGAATTGAGATGCGTCTGTATGTGCACCCACTTCCTGTGCACACTGTGATCATTATGTACTACCAATGTGGGCTAGAAAAAAATTGAAAAAAATGTAGATATTTCCAACAAGACCCATTTTATGTATGCGAGGGACTATCTTAGTCCAATACCTCACATACTTGCAATGTGCAGTACACGTTCAGGGAACCCTGATGTAGTTAGTGACCCAGAGCAACATAGGAGAAGAACGACTTTCATGTTTCTCAATAACTTATCCTGTAATGGTAAATGTAAGTGTAATGGTTGACACATTGTGTCAACTTGAAAACTTTAGGAGTTTAACTAAGGGACTCAACAGGGAGCCAGAGGCCTCACTTTGTGAACATCCTCAGCCTATGCAAAGGGAAGGCACAGAGATGATGTGAGTGCTACACCCACCCTAGGATGCATAGTTGCTTACAAGGTAAAAGCAGAAAAGAGGCTTTCTCTTTCTGCTTTTGAGGTTGTTGTTTTTGCAGTTTTCTGCCACCTGGAACTGTTGCCCCTGTTCCATGCCACCCGACCTTGGAGTCAGCTAATTACAGACTGAAACTTCCACAAACTGTCAGTTTAATAAACCTTTCCCTCTTTTATTTTGAGCTGTGATATTTTGTTTCAGTGATGAGAGAAAAGTAATCAAAACAGAATGTGGTACCAGAGAAGTAGGATCATTGCTGTGACTATCCCTGACCATGTGGTTCAAGAACCTTTGGGAATGGCTTGTGGGAAGAGATTGGAAAGGTTCAGAGTTGTCACCTGAGTAGTACTGGAACACCTTAGGCTGTTCTTTATGGGCAGAACTCAGAAGACGAGAAAACTGGTAAAGACCAGGCTTGGGAGGTTAGGAAGAAGGACTACATTGACTGTTGGAGTCCAGATGATCTGTTATGACTTGGCAGAAAGTTTACCTGCATTTTGTTCATGTCTTTGCCCGAGACTAAGATTAAGGGTGGTGGACTAATTAATCTGACAGAAGAAATTTCAAGGCAGTCAAATCTTGAGGCTGTGGCATGGCTACTGTTGGGGGCTTTCAGTCAAAGTTATTTTGAGAAACAAGAGCAAAGAGCCCATCATAATGACTTAAAATGTTGTGAGTTTGGCCAGAAAGGAAGTGCCAGTAAAGTTGTGGACTACAAAGATAGAGCGGAGGTGATCTCAGTTGATGAAAATGAACAGGAGAATATAAAAGATGACCTCTGGGCATCACTAGAAGCAGTAACTTCCACCCTTTGCAGCCTCCAAAGCGCAAAAGTGAAAGACCTTGTTCTGAGGAGAAAGCTGCAGAGCATCATGTTCCAGAGTGGCGGCAGCATAGAAAATGAGTTCCTCAGAATTGGATGCAGAGTGCCCAGTGATCCAGGCACTCGAAACCTACAATCAAGAGAGAGGAAAGCCTGGCTGCTGCTCCAGCTGGCAGCAGACTTCGGAATCATCCACTTGGTGCTGGTTTTAGGTGTATGCAGAATGCAAGAACTGTGAGGTTAAGAAGGTTTCTGCCCTGATTTCAGAAGGCCTGGGAAGCCAGGAAGTGTGCCCCTGAGGGAGAAATGAGTGAAGCTGAAGGTGCAGTGGATTCCCAGAAGTTTGAAAAAGCCAGGAGCATAGATTGTCCAAGGAAAGCTGCAAGAAGGGAGTAAAGTGGGCCCAAAAGAGAAGCCATGGAAGCTACAACCACCAGAAGTGCCATAGGGGTTGAGACATCCAAGCCCTTTGGAGCTCATGATGTGCCATGGATTGCCTTGGATGCTGCACATGGAACTTCAGGACTTAATATTTGCCTTGTTGGATTTTGGTTTAGTTTCAATTTTTTGTATTCCTGTTTGTAACTTTTGGAATGAAAATGTTTATCTTGTGCCACTGAATGTTGGAAGTGTTTAACTTTGTTTTCATTTGTACAGGGGCTTACAGCTAAGAGTTTGCCTTACATCTCAGAGGAAACTTGAGACCTGGACCTTTCAGCAATGCTGAAACTGTTAGGACTTTGGCAACTCTTGAATATGGACTAAATGCCTTTTGCATAAAGGGATGTACATGAGTCTTTGGGGGTCCAGGGGTGGAATGTTGTGTGATGTTGATAGACTTAATGCTGGTTCTTAAGGATTGTTAAATCTGTATTACAGTGTTTAAGTTGTGAAATGATAAGAATAATCATGTCTTTGTATCTGGAAACTGGTTTAAAGAAATGTGTCTGGTTGCCCAATTGACAAGGGGTGGATTGTGATGGTTGACATATTGTGTCAACTTGAAAAGTTTAGAAGTTTAACTAAGGGACTCAGCAGGGATCCAGAGTGCTCACTTTGCAAATATGCTCATCCTGTGCAAGAGGAGGGCAGGGAGCACTGCATCCGCCCTAGGAGGGGGTAGCCTGCTTACAATATAAGGGAGGAAAAGAGGCTTGCTCTTCCCACTTTTGCACTTGTTGCTTTTGCTGTCTTCTGCCATGTCACCCTGCCTAGAAGCCAGCTGATGACAGACTGAAACCTCCACAAACCATCAGTTTAATAAACCTCTTTAATTTTGGGCATCAGGTATTTTGTCTCGGCAATGAGAGAAAAGTAACTGAAACAGTAAGGAACTCAGTAAAACCATAATCACTGGAATTTTAAAAAGATTCCACAGTGAGTTTATAGAGATAGTATCACACCTGATATTCATGCACAATATCACTTACTAGGAGCAAAGAAAAAGACGCTAGAGGTGGACACAGCATCACACACCATTGATGTGATTATAAATATGAGGAAAAATATATATTTGAATAGAATTTTTCCAAAAGTCCCTAATGACATGGGCTCTGACCATAAACTGCTTTTGGGACACATAATGTACTTGAAATCATTGTTGAACTTGAAGATGAGTTACACATTTTTCCTTTACAGAAAGAAAGGGTATCAAATCTGGTGACCTTTTCTGTGATGACAAATAGCTCTCAGCAGTGTGCCACTGATAGATTTAAAAAAAAAAACTTTAATCTGACCCTTCAAGGTAAACAGTGAGAAAGTAACTGCTTCTCTGTGTTGAAAGGCATTTTTGAAACCATTTCCATCACTATGTGATTTTTATTTTGCCAACATAGTTGGTGTAGCAACTATAATAGCATTCACATGTGCACGCTTAAACAGAAGCCTCTAGAACGCTTCAAAATCTTCCACATGGAATTTTCAATGGCTTTTGGACCCATTTATTCAAAGACACAGAAATGAAATATCTTCCAATTAGTTTGCAAGAGTAACAACCTGACATAGGAAGATGGAAATTCATTCGCCCAAGTTCAGCAAAAGCTTTTGCATCATTTGTGGATGGCATTGAAAAACGAGAGTCGTTACTTAGAAAACAAGCCACCAAGAGTGTGGGCTTCTCTTTGTAAGAAATCCTTCTCCACTCTGACACCCTCCAAAACTAACCATTTAAAAAGCAAAAACTAAACTTAGAATGTCAATATCTGGCTTATAATTTCATAAACAATGATGCATACTTGTTCTTAGTACCTGCTGAAAAGTAGTATTAATAACTCCAGTAGCAGCAAAGGGTTTTATAATACAGGCACTTTAGGGTATTGTCTCTGTGATCTTTATCTCAAACCTTTGAATTTTCTACTTTTGTGTATGTCATACATGTTACATGTTTTTTCATGTATAATGTGGGTATAAATTTAGCATATGAATATGTGTAAGTTTATATATGTGAATCAGAAATAAAAGAACAAAAAACTCAAGATTTTCATCCCATCTGACTTTGGAATGGGGAGAGGACAGGTGTGGGTTTCATTTTTAAATTTTTTTAATTTTATATTTATTTGATACATGTTTGCAGTGTATAATGATTGCATTCATTGCAGGGAGTTGGTGTATGGGCATAACGTATCTTAAATCTTTTGTTTTTCACCCTCTTCCCTTCCCTCCCCCATCTCTTGGTCTCCGTTCCTTTTGCAAATGGTCTGTCTCTTTTTTGAGGGGACTGGGGCACTGGGGATCAAACTCACGACCCGTGCTTGCCAGGCAGCTGCTGTGTCCCTGAGCTGCATCTCCAGTCCTTCTGTTTCCTATTATCTTTTATTTGCTCTTTATTTTTACTTTGACTTCTTCATATTAAATCATATGACATTTAAGCTTGTGTATCTAATTTATTTCAGAGATCATTATAGTCTCAGGGTGTATCCATTTTCCTACAAATAACTCAAGTTTATCCTTCTTTGTGGCATAGTAGTACTCTACAGTGTGTAAATACATTTTCTTATCGCATGCGTTTGCCAGTGAGCATAGAGGCTGCTTCCAAGATTTAACTATTATGAGCTAAGCTTGAATGGACAACATCTGTCCTGAGTCTTGAATCCACAGTGTTCTGTAAATCAGAACAGCAGCGATTTGGTGGATGGAGGGAACAGATTTCTTGACCCCATCCTGATGCTCATTCAGAATCACGTAGGCTTGGGTTTTACAAGAAAAGAGAGGACGCCGTCCTGACCGCGGCAGAACCCGCGTGGAAACTCTCTCTCCCGCAGTGTGGAGGGCGGCAGCGGAACCGAGTTTGAGGACAGCGAGTTGGTCAGGCCTGGTCGGGGCAGAGCTGGCAGAGCCGCTGAGGAGCTCTGCCACCGGGTCCTCAGCCCTGCAGTCAGATGCCAGCAAGGGGGCTGAGGGTGCAGCGCCAGTGCAAGGCCTAAGGCCTGGAAGCTCCCTGGGCGCTCGCGGGTGCAGCCTGCACTGGAGGCTGAAGAAACTGGAGCCCTAGAGGCCAAAGTCTGCAAGCAAGCGGGTAAACCACACAGCCACCAGGTGAGGGCGCAGCTCTTCCAAACAGGGGCGCGGCCTCCTTCTTTCTGCAAGCCTATTGGTTAGTGCCACCCATATCTGGGGCGGGACTTCCCCCTCAGTTTGCTGGTCTACATGTCAGTCATCCTCAGACACACCCAGAACTGTGCTACTCTGCTACGGATTCCTTTTTTTTTTCCCCCTTTTTTAAAAGAGAATAAAAAATTTAAAAACAGGATAATTAAAGAGTAACCATCGTTAATACATTGTGTATTATTATCTTTAAATTAGTTACTGCAATACAAGATATCTGCATTTAATTGTCCAAACAGTATTAGTACAAACCTTTCTTTTCAATGAACTAAGAGAAGTTGGTAGAACTATCTTAACTATCAATATATCATACATATTATTTCTTTCAGCTTCTGACACTAGGGAGGTGATATGATGTTAACTCATGTGAGTCTGATTTATTTCACTTATGAATATGATCTCTAGTTGCATCCATTTACCTATAAGACTCAAGACCACATCTTTTTTATCCATTCTTCAGTGATGGGCATTTGAGTCATTTCCAAGAGTTAGCTATTACAAATTGTGTTGCTATGAACATGGGTGCACATATGTCACTGCAATAGGATGTTTTTAATTCTTCTGGGAAGATACTCAGAAGGGGAATAGCTGGGTCAAATGGGACCTGCAATCCTAGTTTTTTGAGGAATCTCCACTCTGATTTCCACAGTGGTTGCACCAGTCTACACTCCCACCAACAGTGGAGAAGAGTTCTTTTTTCCCCACAGCCCTGCCAGCACTTGCTGTTGGTTGATTTCTTGATAATCTGCTAGGCATTTCTAACTGCAGTCGGATTGAGTATCACAAGAAACAGTCGTCTGTGTGCATGCCCCACCTGCTAGGCTAGGACGGATTTGAAGGGGTGGGAGGAAGCTTGTGTACAACCACAAAGGGCCATCACTCAAGGTGGCCAGAGATGAAAGCCCAGAACCAAGAACAAGGAGGGAAGCCTCAAGGTCAAGCGAAGCAGAACAGGGGAGACTGAGAGTGGCCAGAGCTTCCATGAACTTGCAGACTCCCCCAGTCCAGTACCCTGTTGTTCCCACTACACAGTGTTTGTGGGGAACAGGAAGTAAGTTATGCCTCTACATCTGTAAATACTGCATTTAGTAAGTGTCAGGTACTGCGCCATCCTGGACAGCTTCTCCCTGTCAGTGGAGCTATTCCTGCTCTTCATTGCCCTGTGCAGTAGTGAGCTCCTGTGAAGCAGACCATTTATTTAGACTCGTAACAGCATGGTGTCTCTGATGGAGGAAAGGTTTATGAGGACGCATGAAACCTAGGGACCCAAAACCACCGCCCACTGCTGCTGCCACAAGCTGTGCCCAGGGCTTGCACATGGGTTGTCTCAGTGTTCATTGCAATTAGCCACAGATAACTCTTCCTACTCCCCTCCCCTTCCTGTTCTTGGAATGCAATACCTGACACCTACAATTTAAGGAGGACAAGATTAATTTTGGTGCATGGATTTGGGGGTTCAGTCCATGGTTGACTGGATCCAAAGCAGGATCATAGTGGTGGAAAGGTGTAACAGGGCAAAGCTGCTCAGTTCACGGTGGCCAGGAAGAAGATCTGGGGAACTATGCCACAGAGAAAGGGGCCAAGGTTCACATATAGTACCTGAGGTCACACACCCATGACCCACCCAGACACACCCAAAACTGTGCTCCACTCATCCCTGGGTGAACCCCAAAGCCAATCAAATTAGCCTCCACCCTAACCATCACATTTGTAAAGGAAACATAATGACACAGTGAGATATTCCAGTGTCTTCCTCATTTCTACCTTCTCTATGTCCTTTGCTCCAGCATGACAGTGCAGAGGGCTTGCACTAAAAATCAGTTAGGCTATTTGGGGAAGGGATCCTATTTTCAGGGTATAAAGTTTTTGGAGGGCTACCTGAGGAGCCTTAGGGGGAAAAGGGAGGGAGGGAGAGGAGTTTGCCCAGCTAACCAGCCAACAGAACCATCCTGATCAGTAGTAAGGAAGCAAATCATCCTCGAATACAGCACTCAAGTCTCCCTGCACAGAGCCAGTGCTATTGCCCCTGGGTGTAGAATTCCCAGCCTGCATCTTCCCACATGTCAGTCTTTTATTTCCTTGGAGAAAAGTCTCAAAAGGCTTTTCTGATGCTGCACCTACAAATGAGTTCCGTGTCCAACATCATCATCATTACCTGCAGGACATCATAAAATCCACCTTCCCAGCCCCGCACCTCAGATCCGCTGATTCTCTGGCAGGTGATGCTCCCATAAGTTAAAATTTGAGAACTT
The DNA here is from genome assembly GCA_004363535.1 of Dasyprocta punctata. Lineage (NCBI taxonomy): Eukaryota > Metazoa > Chordata > Mammalia > Rodentia > Dasyproctidae > Dasyprocta > Dasyprocta punctata. The sequence goes on along the minus strand of RJWM01012962.1, from coordinate 15,322 downwards.
TAGTTTTATTCGTTCAAAAAGCGTGCATTAAGCACTCATTGTTTGCCCTACTGAGCCCTAGATTTTCTTTCTAGATGACCTCGCTTTGCCTAATAGGCTTCTGGCAGTATGGCTACTCTGTTGTAAGCCTGTTGGAAACAAAGTCTTAGGTTTCTCTGTATCATCATTGCCAGGCACAAAGAAGTTTCCTGGTACACACTGGTAATTAAATGAACAATGGAGCTAATGTTTCTATTTTGGACCTGAGGTTTTTGTTGAAGTGTCTAACTCTGCAAGCCTGGCACGGGTCCCAGGGCCGAGGCAAGGAGCAGATGTGGTATGGTCACAAGAGGACCATCCCTCTGTGGCCTTCAGGGCTGCCTTGCATGTTACAGCCAAGAGGAACATTAGCTCTTCCAAGGACTGCATGTGAGGTGTGATTCAAATTTATAGTAAATGTTTCAATTTTAAAATGTACTACAGTAAAAAATGCATTGACATGAGACTCCCTCAAAATCCTTCCCCTGATTTCAAACACACTCATCTCATCCTCCTTGCCACTTTCTGCAGCAGTTCTGGAGTCCTCTTTTCTGAGGGGTTTCAGGAATCGTAATAAAAAATTTGGTGACTGCTGCCACTGAGTGCCATCCAACAGAAAGGCAGCTCGTGAAAACATGACACTGTGTTCTCATCCACCTCAGTCACCAGATCTGGTGCCATGTGACTTCTGGCTCTTCCCCAAAGTCAGCATGACCATGAAAGGGAGACATTTTTAATCCATTCAGAACATCGAGGTTGCCAGGACAGTGCAGCTAAAGACCCTCAGGAAAGAGAACTCCAGAGCTGCCGCAGGAAATAGCAAGCACAATGAAATAAGTGTGCTTAAAGCCAGGGGGAGGATTTCGAAGGGATTCATGGCAAAGTGTCTTTTACTATTGTATATTTCTATTTAGACTTTCATTGTGCATTTTGATCACGTTGTATATTTTGATCACATTGTGTATTTTCATTGTGTATTTTTTGTCTATTTTATTGAATTAACCATCAACAAAAGATCTTAAATATTTTTATTTCTTGCTTCCTTGTATTTTTCATTGAGTTTTCCTTCAACAGAGGTATGGAGAGATTATGCAGTTAAATTTTAACACTTGAAGCTATGCATTCAGTCAAGAGCCCTCCGCTGCCCTCTGATCAGCCCTCTGCTTCCTCCTAGGCTCTGAAGACACTGAAAGGAAAACAATCTTTGCTTCCCAGGAGCAGACAGTGTAATAGGATCATTTATCTGCCAAATTGTTTTTATTAGATTGAGGATGTTGTGGTGTATAAAAATCCTTTTGATGTTCTTCTGCCTACCAATGTTTTTATGGTCCCTCCTGGCTTAATACCATTAGGGATCCACAGAATGTCCTGTATTATGCCATCAAAATGTCGTTTAAAACTGTTAACAGTTCAGGACTCAGGACAGAACACTGTGCTTTCCCAGTTGATGGTTAAACTTCAGTGTGTCAACTTACAGGGTTTGGGAGCTGCCTGAGGGATTTGTGAAGCACATTTCCAGGTACGTCTGAGTGGATAATGGAGGTATGAGTTTGGAAACATAGATGACCTTTGCCCTGTCCTCTGTGGCACAAGTCCCCTGCTCTGCTTGCTCGCTGCCATGAACTGAGCAGCTGTGCCTCCCCACACAGTTCTGCCATGAAGTTTCTGCCTTGGAGTCACCAACCATGGACTGAGTCCCCTGAAACCATAAGCCAAATTAAACAGCTCTCATTTCAGTTGAGAATGACGGGTGTTTTGTACTAGCAACAGGAAATTTAATTCACCTGGAAGCAAGAATTTATGTCTGGTTCATTTCAAATACTTAATGAGACCCTAACCTTTTATTGTAAGGATTCCAAAATTAATCAGGCACAACCACAATTCTCTACAAACATCCCGAATATGATTACAGTGGGAACACAAGTTTTCAGTGATCATCAGCCATGTCCAGGAACATTTCCCACTGGTTCCGAATTCTTTAGATTTGTCTGTCATGACAAAATCATGCATGCAGCAAAGCTAAGACTTGTTTGGAATACAAGATGGAAAAATATTTCATAGATTATGCTTCCCTTTCACCCCAGGCTACAACTGTCCAAATTGAATTTACTTGAACACCAGGATAGCTATTACAATGGCACTCTTTCAGTGCTGTAATCTAATGAGATGGCTTTGGGTACTATTAAAAGTTAAATCAGTCGATAAATGAAATATTAAAATCACCAGAGAATTGGCCCAATGTACAAAATATTAGCACTGCAAGCTCTAACAGGAGCATGAATTTACCCAAAGCCATTAAAACACGGCTATGGACTCTGCCCTGAGTTTGAAGCTGTACTCCAGAAGGGCTGTGCAAAACCTTGTTCTTTTCTCTCATTGTAACTTTGTGTGAGGGGGCTGTCTGTATGTCAGATAGTGGGGATCCTGCTTGGTGAACCCCTAGCATTGAGGAGATAATGTGGCGAGGGTTTTGCCTGTGAATCATCTCAGACTCCACTAACTCGTGAAGTACTAGGGAAGAAAGTGGGACTTAGTCCACTCGGTGGGTCCAGCACAGCCACACTCTCTCCACCTCCTTCTCCTCCTCCTCCACCTCCTGTCCTGCCTCTTTCTCCTCCTCCTGCTTCTCCTCCTCCTCCTCCTTCTTCCTCTCCATTTCTCCTTCTCCTTCTCCTCCTTTTTCTCCTCCACCACCACCTCCTCCTTTCTCTCTCCTCCCTCTCTACCCTCATTCCACCTTGGATTCTGTAAGACTAATATTTCAAAACCATATGCACCCTTCGAGGCCACCCAAAGCCACTTCTTCCAAAAACCTTCAGGTTCCTCTCTCCACATGAATCCTGTCTCCTGGCTTATTGTGTGTATATTTGTGGACATTTTTCCCAGTCTGCCTTGAATTCCAGTTACCTGTGCAGTCATCATCTTAATTCAGGTTGTCTCAAAATCAGAGCCTGAGGAAAGGATTCAGTGATGTATTTTGCAGGCAGGAGGATGAGCTATGATCCATGGAAAGTGTGGCACTAAGTCAGTTACTGGAAGGTGATGGTGCTTTATCCCTAAGGGAGACTGAGAAATGGTCTAAAAGCATACTCCCAAATCACCCACAGCTGGCCCAGGGACCAGTGTTTACACCCCAAGTGTGTAACCTCCAGAAGTTCTCAGTTGAGAGTTACTGTCTGGTTCGCTCCTTAACACACCCAAACTTCCATAAGCAGACAAAGGAATCTTTGTGGTTGCAGGAAAAAAAAATATTCATGCACAGCATACTGCAAGGAGCTGAATTTTGTCCCCACAAATTCCATGTGCTGAAGCCTTAACCTCTGATGCAACTGGATTTGGACATGAGGATCTTAGGAGGTTATTACGGTTACATAAAGGTCACAAGAGCAGAATGCTAATTCCATAGGACTGCTGCTCTTACACAAACACACACACACACATACACACACACACCATGCCAGCACCTTGACTGTGGACTTGCAGCCTGCAGAACCTGTAGAAAATACATGTCTGCTGCCTAAGCCCCTGGGCTGTGGCATTCTTGCTAAGTTAGTCTGAGCTGGCAAGGCAGAATAGCAGGTATTGAAAGTTGACAGCTGTCTGGAGCATGAGTGAAGGCTGGAGGGATAATGTCTTGGTTACTTTTCACTCATTGCTGAGACAAAATACCTGAAGCCCAAAATTAGGGAAGGAAAAGTTTATTTCTTATAGTTCTTGGGGGTTTCAGTCCATACTTAGTTGGCTCCAAGGCAGCATGGTGTGGTGGGGCAGCCATTCATGGCAGCCACCAAACAGCAAGGTGGCTGTAAGAGAGAGAGACACACACCTTCCTCTCGCCCTTACACTGTATGTTGGCTCCACCCCTGGGCAGGTACAGCATTCACACCACCAATCCCAGTGCCAGACAACAAACCAATCATGAAGGCCAGACTCAGCCCCATTCAAATTACATGAGGCCTTGGAGAAACACAGGATCAAACCCATACAGATAACAAGGAGCGATTTAAAACCCAGATGCACCACACACACCTGCAGGAGTGTGGGCATCCACCCGAGGCAGGGCCAGGCCATGTTGTCCTCCCCAACACCACCCAAAGGCAGAGAGAGGCAATGTTTACTGAGCACTTACTGTCAGGCCTTTTGCCATTTACTTTTAAAGTCAATTTTATGAGGGTCTCATTTACATACAATAAAATGCACACATTCTAGGAGTACAGTTCTGTGTGTTTTGGCTATTATGCATTCCCATGAAATCACCACCACCTTGGAGGTGAGGAAACATGTCTATGGCTCAGAGATGCCCTGCACCCTTTCCAGTCAACCCCACCCCACACTGGCTCCAGGTAACCCGGGATCTATTGAGTAGGTGTGTCTGTCTTCCCTAGAGTTTCTAAGAAATCACGCATGGGCAGCTGTTTCTGTGAGCGTCAGGCTTTGGGGTCATTCATGGTCATGCATGTATCAGCAGTTAATTTTCTTTATTGCTGAGGGGAATTCCACTGTGTAATATTCAGATACTCCCAACCCACAATGCAGGTACCTCCTGTTAAGCCCAGGGTAGGCTGGAACTGTAGAAAATGCATTCAACACATCCAAGCTAGCAGCCATCAGAGCCTTGCGACACAGTACACTGTGGGCTGCTGGCTGGTCTCTGTGATTGCAGACTGATTCACATCTGTGACTTGCTGGCCCTGCCCAGAATCACCAGACAGTATGACATCACACAGGGATAGCCCAGAAAAGAACAAAATCCAGAGTACCATTAATGTAGTTGCTTGGACACCATCATAAATTCTAAAAACCGTCAAGCTGAAGTATCATAAGTCAGGCTGTCTATACCATGATGTGTGTTTGACAGACCTGCTGATCAGTTTCAGACACATGGTCAGTCGGTTCTGTTGTTTATGAATGCTGCTATCGACATTCGCACTTTTTTTGGTACCAGGAATCGAACTCAAGACCTTGCATTTGCCAAGCAGGTCCCGCACCACTGATCAATATCTCCATTCCCAACATTTGTACATAAGCTTTTATGTAGATGTGTTTTCTTCAGTGTTTCTGAGGATATGGGAAGTGTATGTTTGACTTTGCATGGACTTTGGTGCCAAGCATTTTTAATTTACCTCCTTTAATTTTGTGGACCACTCAGTCATGAGAAGATTATTAGTCGTACTGCCTGAGCACACCAAAGATTACCTAAATTCATGGGCTGTAAGGATGGGTACCATATGTATGCAAGTTTATCCCACACCAGAGCCCGGGTTCTTTCCTCTACGTTATCTTGCTTTCCTCTATCTTTTACTGAAATGCAGATTCTCTAATGGCTGTGTCCAATACAGAGTAGGGAAATTAGTAATGTGTGTGAGGCTACATGATGAAGAATACGTGGTCACAGATTTTAACTCCCAATTTATTACCAAAAAAAGGAAGCAAAGATTTTTTTCTGCCCTGTTGTCTTTAAAACTCATTTTTCTCATAAGAAAGAAACAGATGTACAGTCCCTGCCACACAGGTCAGTAGGAATAGCCCAATGATGTCTGATCATTTTTCAGTGGATCATTGATGACCATAAATTAAAATATGTAAAAATTAAATCAATCACTCTTTGATAATTATACTTCCTCCACCCAACACCAGACACCTAAAACAGAGATGGAAAGATTTATTCACTCATTTAAAACAAAAGGCCTGCCTGTTAAATCTCTGTTACTGCTTACAGAGAACATACACAGATGCCCTGCTTTAATGTTTGTTTGTAAAACCAAAGCTCAAATGTGCCTAGGTTGCCTTCCTTAGACTCAACAGGACTTGGCATTGAATCTCAAAGTGGATAGAGTTACTTACATGTAATCTCTACATTTCTTTCATCCAGGAAAGGTTAAATGAACAAGTTAGAACAAAGGTAGTTCTGGGTACAGGAAGTTTGACTGGACCTACCTGAGTCAATGCACCACAGAAACCATTACAAGGAAAGAAGGAACTTACACCTGCTGTAGTCCTCAGTTTCATGTCACTGGGACAAAATACCCAACCTCTGTAAATTAAAGGAGTAGAGTTTTACTTTGGCTCACAATCTCCAAGGATTAGTCCATGGTTGGCTGCTCAGTGCAGAAACAGCATGGCGGAAACAGCATGGCAGAAGGGCCTGCTTCCTCTATGGTAGCCAGGTAGCAAAGAGAGAAAGGAGGAGTGAAAACAAGAACACATCCTTCCAGGTCTCAGCCCAGCGACCTCCTCCAACCAGGCACCGTCTCCTACAACACATTCAGCCATGAACTTATCTATGATGGATCCACTGATGAGCACGGCGCCCCACAATCCAGTCACCTTGCACACATGTGACACATCTGGGGACATTTTAGATCTGAACCAGAGCCCACATTGTTGGAATCTGTGATTAATTAGTTGCCCGTGGCCTGTCAGGCTGTGAAGACAACAATTCCTGGTGAATAAGTACAAAGGAGACAGTCAGGGCTTCAGTCAGGGTCTGAGAAAGTCCAGTACACCTCAACCTCCAGGCAGCAAGTGAGGCTGGGGCAGGAATAAGATCAACCCCAGTGCTGACCAAGGCAATGTAAACCATTAAAACACGGACTCTGGAACATACAAACTACAGGATCAATTCACTAGAGCAAGGAAATAGGGAAGCCAGGCGGGGTCAAGTTCAAATCTTTAGCAGAATTCTTAAGGGAGGAATTGGCCTAGAGAGTCAATCTGTTAGTGCTAACGATGCAGACTTTGGCTAATACCAGGAACAGGGCCTATTAAAAATGCATTACAAGGGTCATGTTGACATTTCTGTAGTTGACTAAAAGCCTCTAATCCTATAAATTGGGGTCCCCTCTGTATGTTATAGTCTTGAGTGTTAATACTGTCACAGTGGTAGGTCTTGGAAAAGTGTGACTATTCCTTGAGCTCGTGGCCAGTGTCTAGAGCTAAACGGCAGCAAGAAGGAAGTCGTGAATTTGGTTACCAGCAGAGCTGCCGCTGTCTCGGCCTCTCTGGCAGTGCACACAGGGCTCTGTGGTGAACCTTGGACTGCGATGGCCTCTGCCTCCTGCCTAGGGGTGGGCAGGGAATCTTCCCTTTGGGTAGTTCATGCTGGTCCACATTTGTTTCATGTAGTTTCTTGTATCTGTGTGATACTCAGCAACAAAAATAAACAAAAGCAAGCAGGAAGATAAGCCTGCTATTTAGAAATATGATGGTACACCCCAGGAAACAACTACAGGCACCCACAGGAAAAGCCTTCCAGACGACTGGAGCTGGGAACCAGTGATGTGGCTGAAACAGGCCAGTCGTGCCCGCTGCCTGACATACCAGTCTGAAAATACTGGCTCGATGGATTCTGCAAAAGAAAAGGGTTATTTCATGAGAGGATTAAGTACAGAAACAAGAGAGCAAGCGTCTATCTGCCTCTCCGAGGGTAGAGTTAGCCGGGGACATTTATGGGAGGAGGAACCTGGGTATCTGAGGCAAGGGTCACAGGTTCGCCGCACTTCATAGCTGACGAAGGGAAAGTTCACGGATAGGCGCGCGGTGCATGGATTATCAGACTCCGCGGCTCCGCAGGGAGCTTCCGGTCTTTAGTCCGGGGCGGGCACTGCACGCTTTCTCCTCTCGAGCTGCAGTCTCCAGCGTCTGGGGCTGAGCAGCGACTGGATCCTCCTCCTCTGCAGCACACGGAGGACCTCCAGGACTGTTCCTCCTCTGGTCCTGTAAGCCTATCGAATAACTCTCCTTGCACGATTACAATACACATATTCTATTAATTCTGCCCCTCTAGAGACCCCTAACCACCCAGCACCTGATAAATACCTTGCTTAGCTCCATGACCTCTGCAGCTCATGGTTTTTAAAGTCAACTAGCAAGAAGTTAACTCAAATCCAAGCGAAGTCCTTTAAGTCTGCAGGGTTTACCCTGCTTTTCCTCTGCCTTAGCCCCGTCTGCTCAGAATGTCTGGGATGCACATACGGCAGTGCTGCGGGCCTTTCACTCATCCACGTCTACTGCTATGAAAAGTAGTAGAAGGGCTGGGTGGAAGACTGGCTCAGTGGCTGAAGCGCCTGCTTGGCAGACGCGAGGTTGTGAGTTCGATCCCCGGTACCGACAAACAAAAAAAAAAAAGAAAGAAAGAAAGAAAGAAAAGAAAAGTAGTAGAAAAAAATTGTAAATCTAAAACATGCATATTCCTATCCGGACTGTCTTCACGGTCTCTGCACTCCCAGCATCAGACTCAGTGACAGGACTCGCACCCTGTAAATGTGGTCCTAGGGAACAAATACTGGATTTCATTTTAGATCAGAGAGACTCAGTATGTGAGCCCCAGTTCTGCCTTGGAAAAATGGCTTTAAATATTGCAAAACAAAAAATAGCTACAACTCAGGAACATTTCACTAGGAAGTCAGATGTGAAGATAAAGTAGTTGGATCTCAGGGCTGGGTGTGATTGTTTAGGCAAATCTATTGCCTACATGGTGTTGTGGCACAAGATCTGGTTACAGTTAATTAAGTAAAATAAAATATGTGAAAGTGACGAGCACTTTGTCACGTACATAGATGGTGTATACAACAATTTGTATTGTAGTAATTTTTTTGAATTTTTTTATTTTAAAGACAAAACAAAAAAAGGATAAAAATGATACAGCAGGGTTGGGGATTTAGCTCAGCAGCAAAAGCACCTGCCTGGCAAGTGTGAGGTTGTAAGTTTGATCCCCAGTACCAGGAAAAAAAAAAAAAAGATACAGTATTTCAAAACATGGGAAATTAATACTAGTTAATATATTGCATATTGTGATCTTGAAAGCAGTTGTTCAGATTACAAGATTTAGGCATGAGAAAAAAATGATCATTTATCATCCTAGTAATTTTTAATAGACCTGTCAACCTGGGCTCTCAGGCAATGGCCTTCACAATAACCATTGACAGGACCTTGGTCAACAGTATTTTTAACCCAGTCAAACCCCACATATCGCTATTTCCAGGTCAACATCTAATCTTCACGTATTTGTGGTGGTTGGAATGCAAATTAAATAACTCCTCCGTGGTCATGTATCTGTGGAAACAAGCCGAGTTCCTGCGGCCAGAGGCTAGGCGGTTGACAGCCAGAAAACGTTGCAAAGAACATGACGGGCACAGCCAACTCAATTTTCCCTGGTGTTTAAAACAGATGGGGAGGGGGGCGCTCTAGATGTCTCTCCCTCCTCTCCCCAAGGAACCAATCCTTTTGGGTTAGGGCCCCACCCTTATAATCTCCCTTAACTTCAGTAACCTTCTAGGATCTAAATATACTCACTTCAGGAATTAGGGCTGCAACATAGACATTGGTGGAGGTCGGTGGTAAAATCACTCCAGAGCAAGGGCAGGATGGTAACAAAGGAGTAATGATACCTTCCGGGTGCACAGCACTTTACAGTTTACAAAGTGCTTCCCACTGCAACTTCTGTGTGAATCTTGTAGTAGAAGGTAAGCAGTACAGCGATTATTATATCACTTTTGCAAATGAAAAAGCCTCAAACCTTTTTTTTAAAGGTGAAAATTAAACCTGCTTTCTTCTTCATTTAGGAGCTCCTTAATTTAATACAGATATAGGCTGGAGGTATATATATATATATATATATATATATATATATTTATATACATACATAAATGTAAAACTCCTTTTACTATTGTGGTAGAGGTGATGTGAAAAGGCAAGTAATCATTTCTCTTTCCCTCTCATGAACTCTCTCTTGCTTTCTTTTTTTTCTCATTTCCATCTAATGAGATCCAATTTTTGAGACAATGTTTCATAAATCAGACTCATGCAGGAAGCTTGACCCTGGGCGGTACACCTCGGACCCCATGGGAGCCCGTGAGGCTAGTTTGGCACACCTGGTAGAGGCCAGGGGTTGGAAGTCAACCATTAGGTATGGAGGGAACCACCCCCCCTCCATCATTACTATGCCCACTGTCAGCAACAGAGCCTTTCCCAAATAACTCTGCACTTGAAACCAGGCTAACCAGCCAGGTGTGAAGATACATACCTATAATGCCAGCACATGGGAAGCTGAGGCAGGAGGAGCACTGTGAGTTCACGATCAGCCTGGCACACATAATTCAAGGTCAGACTGAACAATAGAACAAGAGCCTGTCTCAAGAAAACCAAAAAATAAAAACATAGAGACCAGCCTGAGCACCCCAGCAGATAGGAAGATTAGCCAGGAATACCCAGGCTCTGCCCCACCCATGCATTCTGGCTCCCCTTTAGCCCCCATGTCTTCCCTTTTGGGGCTGAAGACTGGGGCTCCTGGGCTTTCTGAAGGAGCCAGGGCATGCTCCTCAGACTCCTGGTCTCGAAACTTGTCCTTAAGAAGGACCGGGAGTTTGGCTGAGTGGCTTTAGCGCCTGCCTGGCAGGCACGAGGCTGAAAAAAAAAAAAAGAAGAAGAAGAAGAAAAAGAAACGCAAGACATAGCAACACGTCTAGCAAGTGCTCACATGTAAGCCAAGGTAGACACGTTCCAAACTCCAGGACTTCTCAGAGCCCCAAAATTCTGACGCATTAGTGTGATGGTGAAGTTAAACTGTGTCAACTTGATGACTGGCTTGGGATCTTCCCTGGGAGAGTAGTAGAGCTCACTTCTGGGTGTGTCTGGGTGGTCTGTATCTGGGCCCCGCACCCCTTCCCCTCTGGTCTGTTCCTCTGCTCTGCTTCTCGGCCACGTGACCTAAGCAGTTTTGCTGCATCACTGCCTTCTGCTATATTGTTCCAGAGAGAATGGACCAAATCCCCTGAAATCGGGAGCCAAATAGACTTTCCCCTCCGGTAGGTTGTGGCTCTCGGGTATTGTCATGGTTTATACATTGTGTCAACTTGAGAATTCTAGAAGCTTAATTAAGTAAGGCAGCAGCTCTACATCCTGGGGTGTAGAGCACAAGCAGTTACCTGTTCATTGTGTCAATTTGAGAAGGTCAGAAGTTTAACTGAGAGACTCAGCAGGGAGCCAGGGTTCTTTGTAAATATCCTCATGGTGTGCAAAGGGAAGCAAGGAGATTTGTGAATGCTACACCCACCTTGGGGTGGAGGGGTCCTGTGTACAGTGTAAGGGAGGAGAAGAGACTTGCTCACGCCCCTTTTACTCTGGCTGCTTTTGCTCGGCTGCTGCCTTGAAGTGCTGCCCCAGTGCCATGCCACCCTGCCTTGGAGCCAGCTGGTTATGGACTGAAACCTCCAGAAACTGTAAGCTAAATAAACCTTTCCTTCCCTCGTTTTGGGTGTCAGGTGTTTTGACTCAGCAACAAGGGAAAAGTAACAAAGACAGGTATTTTGTTCAGCAATGAGAATGCTGACTAACACACGTGATAAGCTGTAAGAAAAACTTCAGAATCTGTAGTGTCTCTGAACTCCCTGTGTGTGGACTCCAGGTTTTGGAGGAGCACCTCTTCCCGACCTTGGGAGCTGATGACACAGGCTGTGTGTGCCCTCTTCTCTCCCCCGTTGGGAGGTCCCCAGCTCAGCCTGTCCCTGATTTGCCCGAGAGCCCCCTCCCACCACACCTCTGCAGGAGACAGAGGCCATGAGCTGCACAGGGCTGGTGCTGGCTGGTTTCTGTGTTTGGTGACACACCGGGAAGCCCTGGGGCAGCTGGGGCTGGGGCTGTAATTCAGAGCCGCGGAGAGCAGGCTCTGTCACCAGACTGTCCCCTGTGTTTATCTGGAACAGGCTTTATTAACAGGAAGAAAGAAACCATTTGTTATTGACTCACCCTCGTCCTGCTCTGCCTTCCTTCTCTGCTCTCAGAAAGCCATCTCCATGCTGTCCCCAGGCAGAAGTGGCTCTAACAGCAACCTGCTCAGCCACCAAGGCCATCGATCATCAAGTCCTTTGTCACCGCAGGCCCTCTGCCTGTCACAGTCATTAATCAGGAATTCCAGGGGCAGCTGGGGCTGGCTTGGGTTTATCAATGAGGCTCATGGTGACAACTCTGGGGAAGGTGTCCTTGTAGATTAGATGTGGCCATGCAGGCGTGGTCTCAATGCTTTGTGTCACTAAGGAAAAGGAAGGAGGTGTCTGGTCTCCAGCAATGGCCGTGAGGAGCCACGGGAGTCATTTTAGATCCTTGCCTTCCACAGTGCCTCTGAGGTGGGCTCCACCTGTGGGGCACAGTAGAACAGATGCTCTGACGTTGCAGGCCTCTGTCTCCAGAGGCCTCAGAGCTTCTGCTCCTGTGCTCAGGGGACCTGCATGACCCAAGTCACATGCAGTCTGGCTGCCTTGCTGGGAGACTACTTGGACAGCCCCTGTGAGTGGCATGTGGCATTACACAGAAAGACAGTGCATCCTCAAGGCTGAACTGGCCATCCATACTGTATTAGTCACTTTCTCATAGCTGAGACGCAATGGCTGACACCCACCACTTATAGGAGGGGAGGTTTACTTTGGCTCATGGTTTCAGTGGGTTCAGTCCATGGTCCACTGGCTCCAAGGCAGTAACATCATGGTAGATGGGGTCTAGGAGGAGAGCTGCTCACATTACAGCAGCTAGGAAGCTGAGAGAGAAAAGGGAGGAGCTGGGAAGAGAACCAGGGTTCCCTGAGGTCAGCATCACAGGGCCTATAGTGAGACCCAGGCTCCTCCCTTCCCAGGGCTGCCGGCAGCGGAAAAGGGGGAGCCGTGCATCCTTGCCCCGCACCCTACACAGAGTGGCTGCCACGCTCTCAGTGCTTCGGTGACCAGCGTGAGGCCCAGAAAGGCTCACGGCTGACTTCAAAGTGAAGAATTTAGGATTTCAGCCAACATCCAAGTTATCTCCTTTCCTCAGCTTTTGTTATGAGTGTGTGTCTGTGTGTGTGTGTGTGTGTGTGTGTGTGTGCGTGTGTGTGTGTGATTCTGGGGCTGAAACTTTGAGACAGGGTTTCACTAAGTCCCTACGATGACCAGACTGGGCTTCAACTTGCCATCCTCCCGCCTCAGCCTCCCAGAGTGCTGGATGACAGTTGTGTGCTACTGTGCCTGCCTGCCTTCCCTCAGTCTTTCTAAGGGCAGGGCCCATCTGGAAACCACACATAGAGATGGTGTGAAGCAAACAGCTCAGGGAGTGTGACACTGGACAGGAATATTTCACTGCGCTTCACCATGAACGAAATGTGGCACAGCCGGCCCAACAGCCCCTGCCCCTGGCTGGGCTGGCAGAGGTACTTCTTTCTGAATGTGACCTTTATCCCCACAGGATAGCTTTTGTCAGTCTCTAATGGCCCATTCACAGCCTTCCACCGCCTCTTTTATACTTTTCTGGCTCAAGAACATCTATTTTTCACCCAGCCAATAATTTTGCTCAATATCTAATTCATCTTCTGTCCAGAAGTAGAGCCAAATGAAGCCGGGATGTAATTATTTGTCAATTCCGAGCCAGCCCATGGGTCTGGGGTGAGAGCTGGGCATTCCTGGCGGGCACTCTCAGGTTTAGTGGATTTACACTCGGGGCCAGCAGCCCTGCTGGATGGCCCAAAGAACATGCTCCACGCGTCCTTTATCTCCTGGGACACTTTGGCAAGCCCAGCACTTAGCTTCCTTTTGCACCTAAAAGCTGAGGCCGGCCAGTTGCCATGACAATGAACGACAGCCTGGGGACAGGGAAGGGGGGTGTGCTGTGGGTCTGAGGCAGGCAGAACCTAGGAAGCAAAGGTGGGCAAGTGAGGAAGCCTGGGGACCCGTCCAACACTAGCGCAGGTGCTTTCCACCAGGGCCTGAGACAGAAACAAGGCAGGCGGCCAGTGTGGTGGTGCACATCACCCGAGCTGAGGCAGAAGGATGGTGAGTTTGAACTCATCCTGTAGGAAGACCTGGTCTCCAAATAAAAAATATAAAAGGGCTGGAGATGTAGCTCAGTGCAGAGGCCTTGGGTTCAGGGAAGGAAAGAAAGAAGGAGATGAAGAGAGGAAGAGAGAGAGAGAGAGGGAGGGAGAAAGAAAGAAAAAAGAAAGAAGGGAGGGAGGCAGAGAGGGAAGGAGAACACAGGCCAAAAACACAAATGTATCTATTTTCCAACATCTCTAACTGAAATTTAATTTTTCCTTAAATTATGAAAGTAAATGAAAAAGCAGAATAGTATTAATAGTATTAGGCAGCACCTGGGAGGCTGAGGCAAGAGGATCGTTTTAAGTTCAAGGACAGCCTGGGCCTTGTGATGAGAACCGGTTTCAAAAACAAAAGAAAGCAAAAGGTTGCTGATTGCAAAAGTATTATTGATGCCATCACTATGTCAAGCTTTATGAAAGTTATATCCACACTAGATCTGGTTACTTTAAGGTCATCACTAGAAAACATAGATAGTGCCAGACCATAAACTGGGGTCTAAAGTTTCCCATCAATACAGTAAGACATTATTTTTGTTCTGCCTTTGGAACCCCATGGATTTTATCTGATGCCTTCTTAAATGCTGTTCTGAGACCACCAGCAGGTGGTGGCACACATTCCTTAAAAGTGTGTGCTCTAAGGGCAGTCTGAGGCTCTCACACCTGTCCTCAGAAGGAAAAAAAGAAAGAAGGAGGCGGAGGAGGAAGAAGACAAAAAGGGTTATTGTAGGTACTTTTCTGCTGCTAGTACAAAATACCTGATGCCCACAAGTTAACACAGGAAAGGTTTACTTCAGCTCACAGTTAGTAGAGGTTTCAGTCCACTGTCAGCTGGCTCCAAGGCAGGGTAGCATGGCAGAGGGCATCATGGAGGAGAAACAGTCCATGGCAGGGCAGGCAGGAAGCAACAAAACAGAAGCCTCCCTTTCCCTTTTATTCTACCCAGGCTACAAGCCTATTGGTCGGTCACCCACACCCAGGGTGGGGCTTCCATTATCCACTCCCAGAATTGTGCTAAACCCATTTAGTTATCACATCCTTAATCCCAGCATCACACACACATAATCCAGCCACCTCCAAAAAGCCACACCTATGAGCCCAGGAGGCTTTGGGAGACATCTCGAAATAAGACGTCACAAGAAGGTAGGTAGAACAGTGAGAGTAGAAGAAGGAGAAAAGGTGGAGGAAGAGAAAGAAGAGGACTGCATGTCTGCCCTGGGACACTCCGAGCTGGTGCCCACTGAGGTAGCCAGGACAGTGCTGGCTCTGTCCAGGCCTTCAGCACTCCAGGCCATCATGGTGTTGAACCAGGCCCTTGTGCCCTGGGTCTGTGTTACAGGGGCCTAAGTAGGCCTCTTCAGGTCCTCCCAAGGCTGAGATAGTTGGGGGCCAGTGGGATCAATGGCGAGTGGAAGACACAGCTCAGAGTCCTCCCAACTGAGCACCCAGGGGGCTGAGGCGTTGAATGCC
>RJWM01012961.1:38537-55030 GCA_004363535.1 Dasyprocta punctata | reverse complement strand
AATAGGCGGAAAGAGAAAAGGGAAGAGGAAAAGATATAAACCTGTATATATGTATATGTAAGATAACTAAAAAGAACACTGCTGAATGTATTCATTATTGAGAAAGAACAATTAATACTCATATGATTAGATCAATCTTGCATGTCTATATCTGTTAATGTAAGAAACCATTTTAAAGATAACGATGCGCAATATTGCATGCATTGTCAAGCTTCTATCTTCCGGTTGTGTAAACCTGCAATGTTGTATATTTATTCTAGTCATTTGCTTGTCGCTTTTGCTTGTTGTTTTTACTATATATGTCGTCTTTTTTGTTGTTGTTGTTGTTTTTGTTTGTTTTGTTTTTCTTCGCTCAAATAAAAGAAAAAGAAAAAGATCCTAGTAGGCCAACCATTTCTGAGGGACTATGACAAAACAGTTGGCACTACACTTCAAATCTCAAGATATGAATACAAAGTAACAATAATATAACAGCATTATTCCAGCACAAAAATGGACAAATGAATTATTTGAACAGAATAAGTACAGAAAAATCCTCTGGAACTGTCAACGATTTGATCTTTGATAAAAAGACTAAAAACATACAATGGAGAAGCCATAGTCTAAGAAATGAAGATGAACAAAACTGGTTATCTATCTGCAGAAACAAAAATCTAGTCATGCATTCCTCTCCTTGATTTTTACTGAATTAAAATTGAACTGTATCAAATATAAAAGTATTTTTAAAAGAACACTGTATCATCTGAAAGAAAAATAAGTGAAATTTTTGAATACCCAGTCCTCTGATTGGCCAAGTAACACCAAGAACAAAAAAGTGGAATATCAAATTCTTTTGCACAGCAACAGGAACCTTCAAGTGTAAAGAGAATGCACAGAATTTGAAAAATAACTTTACAAGCTTAGTTTTGACTGAGGGCTGTATAAAATAGACCCACAAAAATAAAATGCCCAATGAAAAAAATGTGTGCTTTAAATGAATAGCTACTCTCCAAAAAGTCCAGATGGTCAATGTGTACATGGAAAAATGTTCACCATCTATGGCTATTAAAAAATTTAATCACTGAGATTCCATCTTAGAAAGGAGGTTTTCATCAATAACACACATACACATACACAACTGTTGACAAAGATGTGAAGGAAAGTGAATCTTTCTACATTATTGGTTGCAACTATGATTAAAGACAAAATCAATATGTTTTCTGAAAACATTAGAAGTAGAAATTCTGTTTGGTCAAAATTATCCTTTTCTGGTGTTTTCCTGACAGATTGAAAGACATCATAATACACGCATACATATGCATGTTTATAGCCACAGAACTAACAATACTTGTATCTTAAAAGTGGCCATAATGCCTAACAATGGATGAACAACAAAGAAAACTGTGTTTCCTACACAACGAAGAATAGTCATTCACAAAGTAGGATAAATTTGAGTCGCTTGTAGAGAAATAGATGTGCCTTTAGCCAATAAAACCAAGTGATGTACTTCTGATAGTTGAAGAAATGATTTTTATAGTGGTTAATTTATATTTCCAATAAAAGGGTATAAGCTTTTTTCTTCCTTATAGCCTCATCAGGATTTATTAAATTCATGTTCGTGATTACACCCATTATGACAGGCGAGACTGAATAAAACTAAAATTGTTTTATTAATTTACCTGGTGTCTAAAGATGGTACAAACACTTTCAGATTAGCTACTGGCAAATTAAACTTTTTCACTGAGTAATGTCAGTCAATTCATTCACCAGTTTATTGATTATAATTGTTAATTTTTGCCTTCCTTGTGTATCTAGCTATTAATCTCTGCTGAGAAAATAGTCTAAAATTAGCATTAAAAAGCTAATTATAATATTACATATGAGAGACATTAAGAGAGAGATAAGAGAATGGCAAACTGTACATGCCCTGTGATTAAGATGATAGGAAGTATAAGAAAGAATGTGAAGCTATGCCTCCCAGCAGAAAAGTAGATAAACAAAATAGAAGTAGGAAAGTAGAATCATCAGTAGAGCAAACTAACAATGCATAGAGATAAATAAGAAACTTTAAAAAGCAAGCTAAAGTAAAATCAAATTAAAGGAAGAATAGGAATACTCTATATTTCAATGATAATTTCAATTTTAACCTTTAATTTTCTAGTAAAAAATGCACAGAATGCTTTAAATATTGCTATCTGTCAACAAATGTTTCATGACACAAAGACTCCAAAATCATATGCAAGCATGCATGACTTTAATTATGTTTGATATAACATTAGTTTCAAAAACAGCAAGGCAAAGGCAGCTGCTCACTATGTAAAAATAAACGGATCAAATCTATTAGATGTAATGATTGTAAATCTAGATTCACCTAAAATTGGAGCACCAATCTGATAAAATACTGAGATGGATTCAACACAACATAGGTGAGAATTTCTTGCCCTACTATCACAATAGATGAATAGATCATGAAGAAAAAATAAACATCAGATATAAATTACTATATATCACTATATATTTCTAGATACATAGAAAGACTATAGTCTTTTTACACAGATATAGATAGATACATAGATATATAGATGATAGATCTGTGTATGAAGCCATGTATCTATATAAACAGATATATATATTACCTTATGTTTGTATATATGTCACTTGAATAAAGATACATTCAGAATACTCCATTGACTGCACAATTGAAAAAATACACATTCTTTTTCATCAGTTCATAAAACTATCTCTACAATACCCCATGTACTAGACCACAAAAGCTTGTAACAAATTGTGAATAAAAATTATATCTTGTATTTTTTCTGATGATGTAATTAAACAAGAATTCTTATACATTACACAAATACATAGTGAATAAACAATATTTGCAAAAAAAGTGAGTGAGACTTAGAGATGAAAATTTTTAAATAAATACAATAGCAATACCAACAGTACTCAATACCTAGGAATAAATTTTTTAAAGCAATGGAGAGCATCCTGGCTGCATGCAATGCAGGTTAACCCTGCATTGCAGTGGTAGGGAAAAGCCTGAAGCAACAGTGAAAATGTGTTACTGTTTCCCCAGGGGTCACAGAGCCAGGAGTTGGTGAGTGATGTGAACAAGTGTTTTGCTTTGGCACACAGATGTGGAATAGAAGCAAATGGTCAAGGTTGCCATTTAAATTCAAAAATCTTGGGGCAAACTCCAGCAACAGAGTAGTCACAGGTTGCTTTACAGCCAACACTCCAGAGTGGAATGAGGGAAGAGCCATCAAGTCACAGTAGACTGCTTAAAAGTTGGAACCAGGCTAGGAAGAATTCTGCTGAGAGGTAAGAGTTGGGACTACTTAGGTCCCACTCTGGTGACCATGAAAAGCCAGTCTTAGCCCTAAAGACAAAGGACTGGATTTATTCCACTGGCCTGAGATCAGAAAAGTGGACTTGGTCCAGTAGTATAAGCAAGAAAGCATATTTGGCCTGAAGTAGAACAAAGAAACACAATTTACCTAATGATAAGCATATAAAGGAATCTGTGGATGGAACAGAAGAAGTTGTGCAAGGTATGGGAGAAGCTGTACACAGGACTTGAGAATCTCCGGGCTTTCCAAAACCAAGGGTGCCATAGCCCTGCAACTGTCCTATAGAGACAAACACAATAAAGAGAAGAAGACATCCAAAATATTTCCAGTTTGAGACAAGTTCTAGTCCCCATATCAACCCCATACCCATCAAAATTCCACCACAAACTTGAGAGAAATAAACAATATATTTTGATGTGAACACTGTCACAGAATCATGGGCACCAGAGAAAGTTGGTGGAGAACTAAGATACTTCTATGACAAACACAAAATGAAGAAATTCATGACCACCAAACCGACACTACAAAGAGTACTGAATGCTATTCTAGAAATAAAGAGAGGAGGGTGCACTCACTAGCTACACACAGGATCCAGCAATACCCAGCCCCACAACTCAGTGCAATCCACCAGGTGAATGCCTGACCAGCCTCGCAGGACACAGAGGTACTGAGCTCTGCCCAGGCAGGACCCCAGAGCTGCTCAGCAGGGACTGACCAGCATAGCTACAGGACTTTGGAGAGCTTGGGCTCTCTCCACCAGAGCACAGGGGATGCGTGAGCTCCATTCTTCAGTGCATTGGCCTGCGTGCTGGGCCCTACAAGCTGTGGCCACACCCAGCCAGGAGCAAGGTCACGGCACTGTAGGTTTGGGACTTGACCAGGCTTCCCTGGCACTCCAGAGATGCTGAATTCCTTGCAGCCAGACTCAGGGTCTGGGTGGCACCACACTCCAGGGTACACTCTGCCTAGGTTCCTGGGACCTGGAGGCCTTGGTTCTGCATCCAGTAAGGCACAGCCTCCACCTGCACCCTCCAGAAGGGCACACTCACTAGCTGCTCACAGGATCCAGCTCTGCCAGTTCCATGACTCAGCACAACCCACTAGAGGAACACATGGCCAGCCTCACAGGACACAGAGGTACTGGGCCCAGCCCAGCCCAGGACCCCCGAGCTGCTCATCAGGGACCGACCAGCATAGCTACAGGGACTTAGAGAGCTTGGGCTCTCCCCAGCACAGTGCAGGGTACACGGGAGCTCCATTCTTCAGTGCAGCAGACAGCATGGCACATCCTAGAGGTTGCAGGCCCACCCAGTCAGGAGCAAGGCCCTGGCACTGTAGGCCTGGCACTTGCCCAGGCTTGCCTGGAACACTCCAGAGACTCTGAAATCCTTGCAGCCAGAGTCCAGGTGGTGCAACACCCCGGGGTACACTCTGCCTAACTTCCTGGGAGTGGGAGGCCTTGCCCCCACCTAGTAAGGCAGAGCCTCCACCTGCACACTCTGGGAGGGTGCCCTCACTAGCTTCGCACCAGGATCCATCTCTGCCCAGTCCCACGACATAGCACGAACCAACAGGGAAATGCCCAGTCAGCATTGCAGGACACAGAGCCACACCGGTTCTAGAAGAAAATAACAAAATGAAAGACCAACAGGCAGTCTCAATCCCCCATCTCACTGACAACAAACCCAAGGGACACTGAAATGGAAGACAGTGGAACACACACAACTGAACTTTCCGAAATGATAGAAAATGCAGTAAAGAAACAGCTCGATGAAGCTACAGAGAAATTCAAATCAGAAATATTCTCTCAAATAAAAAATGAAATGAGAATCATTACTAGAGAAATATTGTGTGTATCTAAAGAAGAGGAAGATAAAAAATAGAAGAACTTAAGAAAATGATCAAAACTTTGAATGAACAATAAAAGACACAAACAGAATGCATGAAACAGATGCAAAGAGAAATACAGGAAACGAAAAATTTGATGCAAAGTTTGAAATACTACCTGAGTGAAGATAAAGATACAATCTCAGATGATGAAAAGAGCATGGGAGATCATGCCACGAAAGAAAAGATCCTTCAAAAATAGTAAGGAACCAAGAAACAACAATTCAACAGCTGCAAGATGATGCCAAGAGAAATAACATAAGATTAATAGTCATAAATGAAAAAGCAGGGGTCAATACTAATGACTTGTGAAGACTATACACAGAATAATACCAGAAAACTTTCCAAACATGGGAACAGAATCTGAAATATAGGTAACTAAGGCATACAGAACACCAATTAACCATAACCAAAATAAATCTTCACCCAGACATATACTAATAAGGGTATCAGAAATACAGCACAAGAACAAAATACTAAAAGCTGTCAGAGAAAAGAAACAGATCACCTATGAAGGAAAGCCTATCAGAATCATGACAGACTTCTCAACATAAACCTTTAAGTTAAGAAGAGCTTGGAGTGAAGTATTTCAAATCCTGAAAGAAAACAACTTTCAACACAGATTGGTGTAGCCTGCAAAACTATCCTTAAAAATTGATGGAGAAATAAGATACTTCAATGAAAAAGAACAGCTGAAGAAATTTATGGCCACCAAACCAACACTACAGAGAGTACTGAAGGACACTCTAGAAAGAGACAAAGATAGCCACAATCTTAAGAATAGCAACAAAAGAAAACCACTAAGAGGGGCAAATAATTAAACAGAAAATGTAGAAAACCAACAACAGAAAGACATCATGACAGGGATGAGCTACTACATATCAGTTATATCAATCAATGCAAATGGTCTCAACTCACCAATAAAAAGAAACAGACTAGCAGAGTGGGTTAAGAAACAAAACCCAACAATATGCTGTGTACAAGAAACACATTTCACTCAAAAGGAAATTCACAGACTAAAAATCAAAGGCTGGAAAACAATACTCCATGCAACAGGAACCCAGAGAAAAGCAGGGGTGACTATTGTTTGCAGACAACATAAACTTCAAACCTAAAATTATCAAAAGAGATAAAGAAGGTCACTACGTACTTGTTAGGGGAAACCTTCAAGAGGAAGACATTATAATCAGAAATATATATGAACTGAATATTGGAGCACCCGACTATGTAGGACAATTCTTAATACACATGAAAACCCAAATCAACAATAATACAGTTATGACAGGGGACCTTAACACCCCACTGTCACAGAGAGACAGAGCAACCAAACAAAATATCTGGAAAGAAATAACAGAATTGAATCAAACTTGTGAACAAATGGACCTCGTAGATGTACACCGAGTATTCCACCCATCAACATCAGAATACACATTCTTCTCAGCTGCACATGGGTCTCTAACATAGATCATATACTGGTCCACAAAACATGCTTAAGTAAATGCAAAGGAACTGAAATAATTACATGCATTTATCTGACCATAGAATAGTAAAATTGGAAATGAAAGACAGAAAAACCTACAATAACCACATAAACTCATGGAAATTAAATAATACTCTCCTAAATAATCAAAGGGTCACAGAAGAAGTTAAAGAGGAAATCAAAGAATATCTACAATTGAATGAAAATGCAAATACAAATTACCGGAACCTGTGAGACACCGTGAAAGTGGTCCTCAGAGGGAAATTTATAGCACTAAACTCTCATATCAGAAAAACGGAAAGAACATACATAAGCAACCTAATGCTGCACCTCAAACTTCTAGAAAAAGAAGAGCAAGTCAAGCCCAAAACCCAAAGAAGGGAGTAAATTATTAAGATTAGAGCAGAAATTAATGCAATTAAAACTAAGAAAACACTACAAAGAATTAATGAATCAAAGAATTGGTTCTTTGAAAGAGTAAATCAAATTGATAAACCCCTGGCCAACTT
The DNA here is from genome assembly GCA_004363535.1 of Dasyprocta punctata. Classification (NCBI taxonomy): domain Eukaryota; kingdom Metazoa; phylum Chordata; class Mammalia; order Rodentia; family Dasyproctidae; genus Dasyprocta; species Dasyprocta punctata. The sequence goes on along the minus strand of RJWM01012961.1, from coordinate 47,822 downwards.
TATCAAAAGAGGAAAGAAAAAACTCAGATTCATGCAATAACAAATGAAAGGGTGAAATCACTACAAACCCTGTGGAAATACCGAAAATCATCAACACCTGCTTTGAAAACCTTTACTCACATAGATTCGATAACACAGAAGAAATGGACAGATTCCTAGAAACCTACGAATTACCAAAGCTGAATCAAGAACATGTAAAGCTACTGAATAACCCAATTTTGGCTAATGAAATTGAAAATGTAATTAGGACCCTACCAACAAAGAAAAGCCAGAACCTTGATGGATTCACCACTGAATTCTACAAGAAATTTAGGGAAGACTGAATATCAACACTCCTCAAATTCTTCAATGAACTTGAAAGGAAAGTAAGTCTCCCTAACTCATTCCTAGAAACAAGTGTTACCATAATAACAAAGCCAGAGAAAGACCCAACCAAAAAAGAAAATTACAGGCCAATCTCCCTCATGAATATAGATGCAAAAATCGTCAACAAAATACTGGCAAATAGACTACAGCATGTTATCAGAAAGATTATACACTACGATCAAGTGGCATTCATCCCAGGAATGCAGGGATGGTTCAACATACACAAATCAAGAAATGTGATACACCATGTCAACAGGGCCAAGGACAAGAACCATATGATCATCTCAATAGATGCAGAAAAAAACTTCAACAAAATACAATACCCATTCATGATAAAAAAAAAACCTACAGAAAATCAGAATAAATTGTCTCTAGCTCAGCCTGATAAAAGCCATGTATCATAAACCAATAGCCAACATCTTACTAAATGAACAAAAACTGAAAACTTTCAATCTAAAATCAGGAACAAGACAAGGATGTCCATTATCACCACTCCTATTCCATATAGTTCTGGAAATTTTAGGCAGAGCAATTAGACAAGAGAAAGAAATAAAGGGAATAAGGGCAGGTTAGGAAGAAGTGAAATTATCATTATTTGCAGATGATATGATACTCTATATAGAAGACCCCCAAGATCCATTAGAAGGCTTCTAAAAGTAATAACCAAATTCAGTAATGTTGCTGGATACAAGGTCAACACTCAAGAATCAACAGCATTCCTCTACACAAACAACAAACTCACTGAGAGAGAAATAAGGGAAACCACACCCTTCACTATAACATCCAAAAAAAATGAAATGCTTAGGAATTAATCTAACAAAGGAAGTAAAAGATCTATACAGTGAAAATTACATTACTCTAAAGAAGGAAATTGAAGATTTCAGAAAATGGAAAGATATTCCCTGTTCATGGATAGGAAGAACAAACCATGAAAATGACCATTCTCCCAAAATTATTATACAGATTTAATGCAATCCCAATCAAAATATCACTTGCCCACCTCACAGAGCTAGAGAAAGCATTCCTGAAATTCATCTGGAACCAGGAAAGACCTAGAATAGCAAAGGCAATTCTGGGCAACAAAGGGAAGGTAGGAGGCATCACAATTCCCAACTTGAAACTATACTACAAAGCTACTGTGATAAAATCAGCATGGTACTGGAATCAAAACAGACCTCAAGATCAATGGAATAGATTAGAAGATACAGCCACAACTACAAACACACTTGGCCACCTCATCTTTGACAAAGGGGCCAAACATGTGCATTGGAAGAAAGACAACCTCTTTAACAAATGGTGCTGGAAAAACTGGCTTTCTATATGCCATAAACTAAAACTAGATCCATTCTTATCACCATGCACTAAAATAAAGTCAAAATGGATCAAAGATCTGAATATAAAAACAGAGACACTAAACTTACTAGAAGACAGAGTAGGTAAAAATCTTGATGACATAGGAGTAGGCAGAGAGTTCATGAACAAAAATCAAATTGCATGGGAAACACTTTCCAGAATCAACACCTGGGATCTCATCTTACCAAAAAGTCTTTGCATGTCAAAGGAAATCTCCAACAGAGTGAAAAGAAAACCCACAAACAGGGAAAATGTCTTAGCCAATTGTCCATCAAAGGACTTCTATCTAAAACATATAAAGAATTAAAAGAAATCAGGTTCCTAAAATTCAAGAACACAATCCAAAAATGGGCATCTGAGATGAATACACACTTCTCAGACAAAGAAATACAAATGGCAAATGAATATATGAAAAAATGTTCAAAATCAATGGTCATTTGGGAAATACAAATTAAAACAACACTGAGATTCCGTGCCACTCCAGAAAGAGTGGCCAAGATTAAAAAATCAACCAACAACAAATGCTGGAGGGTCCGTGGGGAAAAAGGAACTCTTCTCCACTGTTGGTGGGAGTGTAGACTTGTGCAGCCACTGTGGAAGTCAGTGTGGAGATTCCTCAAGAAGCTAGGATTAGAGATCCCATTCAACCCGAGCTATCCCACTTCTAGACATTTTCTCAGAACAATTGAAAACATCATACCACAGTGATATTTGTGCACCCATGTTTATAGCAACCCAATTTGTAATAGTCAGACCTTGGAAACAACCCAAGTGCCCATCAATCAAAGACTGGATAAAAATGATGTGGTATTTTTATACAATACAACTACTCAGCTATTAAAAAATATTGCATTGAGACTTTTATAAGTAAGTGGACACTACTTGAGACTATATTCATGTGAGATTAATCAAACCCACATGTGCAAATACCATATTGTGTCCTTAGTGTAAGAAATGGAAAAAGTATATATAATTCAAAGTCTATAAGAAATACTATGTAAGGGTAAAAAACCGCTCGAAAAGCAAAAGTAGTTGGGAAGGGAAAAAGGAGGAAAAAGGGAAGGGAAAAGATAAGGATATAAATTTGTATATATGTATATGTAACATAGCTAAAACGAATGCACTGCTGAATGTATTCTTTATTAATAAAGAACAATTAATACTCATATGATTAGATCAATTTTACCTGTCTATATCTATTAATGTAAACAACCATTTTGAAGATAATGACACACATTATTGCAACTATTGTCAAGTTCCTATCCTGTCTGTAAACCTGTAATGTCACTGTTGTGCATTTACTCTAGTCGTTTGTCTCTTTTGCTTTTTGTCTCTGTTATATGTTTCTTTTTTCTCTTAAATAAAAAAGAAATAGATAAAGATATGTATAATTTTAAGAACATAGCAGAAGAAAATCACTAAGCAGAGCAAACAACTAAACAAAAAAGTAGAAAACCAAAAACAGAAAGACAACATGACAGAGATGAGTCAGTACCATCAACATAAATGGTCTCAACTCACCAACAAAAAGAAACAGACTGCAGAATGGGTTAAGAAACAAATCTGAGAATATGCTGTACTCAAGAAACACATTTAACTCAAAAGGAAATTCGTAGACTAAAAGTCAAAGGATGGAAAACTATACTCCACATGACAGGAACACAGAAAAAAACAGGGTAGCTATTCCGTTTGCAGAAAACGTGAACTTCAAAGCAAGAATGATCAAAGGGACAAACAAGGTCATTACATACTCTTTTTTGATAGAAATTATTTCTTTATTAAAAATAAAATTGATGACTGAAACTACTATTCTAAGATTATGCAAAATAAAATACACCATCTTTCAACAACAACTGAATCAAACAACTTCGTCTTGACTAGTAGTTTTAAAATATCAAAATTTCAATACTGATTAAAAAGCTTTTTTTTTTTTTTTTGAGGCACCAGGGATCAAACTCACAACCTCATGCCTGTCGGGCAGGCACTTAAGACACTGAGCCAGACTGCTGCCCCTGGTGTTTTCATTTTTTGTTTTGGTTTGGTTTGGTTTGGTTTTTGTAATTTTTTTATTTTAAATATAGTAAAATCCAACAAAACATGACAGAACAAAGTCAATCAGAACAAAGCAGTAGAACTGGTACAGAACTTCAAAGAAAGATAGTATGAAAACAATAGCTGCTATAGTGTATCTTGTTATTTTCAGAATAGTTGACCACACCTTCAGGTATAGTAAAATCAAACCAAAAACAAAACACAATAAAAACAGAATATAAAATAAAGCAAAAAATTAATTGGAATAAAGCAAAACAATGAGAACAATATGGAGCCTCAAAGACAAGACAGAAGAGAATCTCCCATATTTGCTACATTGCATACTGTTATCTTCCCAAGAGATGCTCAGGCTGCCAGCCCCAGGCCTGCAAAATCAACGAAACAATACAAGCATTTAGTTGCATTATGTACCTCAGTTGCTATCAACTTTGCCAGTACTCCGAACCAGCAGGTCACTTATGGACAGTGTGGGGAGATGTCCTTGATTCTTAGCCCGCAAACCGGTAGGCATACAGGAGGCACATCTTTCTCTTCCTGGAGTCCATGCTGGTCTCGCACTCACCAGGAAGGCAGGCTAGTAGTCTTCTGGTTGGAGACACCCTGCCCAACATAGCAGGTTCTCGAGAGAGGCACATCTCTTTCTCTTCCTGGAGTCCGTGCCAGTTGCACACTCACCAGGAAGGAAGGCTAGTTGTCTTCTTGTTGGAGCCTCCCTGACCCAAAGATTCTCAAAAGACACATCTCTTTCTTTTCCTGGAATCTGCACAAGTCATGCACTCACTAGGAAGTCAGGCTAATTGACCTCTGGTTGGAGCCTCTCTGAGGTCATTACATACTTGTTAGGGAAGAACTTGAAGAAGTGATTACAATCATAAATATATATGCACCAAATATGGGAGCATCCAATTACATAAAACAAACAATAATAGACTTGAAAAATCAAATAAGCAGAAATATAGTTTGTATTGGGTGGTATGCTATGTACCCACAAGTCCCCATACTTTTCATGGGGCTGCTTGTGTTCAGTTTGTTGTCTAGCACTGGGATTAGCAATGTGAACACTGCCCATGCCCAGGGGTGGAGCTGAGATACAGTGTAAGGGAAGGCGGGTCTTCCTCTTCTGCTTGCTGTTCCACTTCCGTTTCCTTCATGTCTCTCTCGCCAGCATGCCTTGTGGCTTGCAGCCACCATGAACTGTAGCCCTGCCACCCCATGCTGACTTGGAGCCAACATTAATAGACTGAAACTCCTGAGAAACTGTAAGAATAAACCTTTCCTTCCCTAATTTTGGGCGTCAGGTATTTTGTCTTGGCAATGAGTGAAAAGTAACTAAGACACAGTTATAACAGGGGACCTTAACACCCCATTATGACAAACAGACAGATCAACCAAACAAAAAAATCACCAAAAAAAACAACAGAACTGAATCAAACTTGGGAACAAATGGATATAATAGTTGTGTACCAACATAAGTGAATCTAAATCAAACTCCTGTGTAAATACCATATTGTCTGCCTAGTGTAAGAAGTTTAAAAAGTGTATACAACACAAAATCTACAATAAATACTGTGTAAGGGAAAGAAACTGCTCAAAGAGCAAAAAAAGTAATTGGGATGAGGAAAGGATGAAAGAAGAAAGGAAAAAGGAAAAAGACATGGATTTGTATATATGTATACGTAAGAGATTTAAAATGACTATATTACTAAATGTATTAGTTATTGAAAAAGAACAGTTAATACTCATATGATTAGCTCAAATTTACATGTATATATCTGTTAATCTAAACAAACCTCTTGAAGGTAATGGTATGCAATATTTTAGCCATTGTCAAATTCCTATCATCTTGCTTTGTAAACCTATAATGTTATTGTATTGGATTTGTTGTTGTCATTTGTTTGTCTTTTTTGCTTTTTGTCTTTTTTCTGTTTTTTTCACTAAAATAAAAAAATTAAAAAATAATAAATTAATAAACAAATATTAAATGTGTACCAAGTGTTTCACCCAACATCAGAATACACATTCTTCTCAGTTGCACTTGGGACATTCTCTAAAAGAGACCACATACTAGCCCACAGGACATGCTTAAGTAAATGCAAAGGAATTCAAATAATTTCATGCATATTATCTGGCCATAGCACAATTGGAAACTGATGACAAAAAAACCACAAGAACCCTATAAACACATGAAAAGTGAATAACACTCTCCTAAATAGCCAATAGATCTCAAAAGAAATTAAAGAAAAAATTAAACAATATCTACAGTTGAACAAAAATGCAAATACTCCTTACCAGAACTCGTGGGACACATGAAAACAGTCATCAGAAGAAAATTTTTAGTGGTGAACTCCAACAACAGGAAAATGGAATGAACAAAAATAACCTTATGCTCCATCTCAAACTTCTAGAACAAGAAGAGCAGGTCAAGCCCAAGGCCAAAGAAGGGAGGAAATTACAAAGGTCAGAGCAGAAATCAATGCAATTGAAACTAAGAAAACAATACAAAGAATTAATGAATCAAAGAGTTAGCTCCTTGAAAGAATATATGAAATTGATAACCACTGAACAGCCTTATTAAAAAGTGGAAAGAAAAAACTTAAATGCTCACAATAAGAAATGAAAATGGTGAGACACTACAGACCCTGGAGAAATGCAGAAGATTATCAATACCTATTTGGAAAATCTTTGGTCTCATAGGTTTAATAACATGGAAGAAACAGACAGAAAATCTTTAGTCTCATAGGTTCAAAAACATGGAAAACATGGACAGATTCCTAAAAGTGTGTGAATTACTAAAGCTGAATCAAGATTGTGTAAAACTGCTGAATAACACAGTTTCAGTTAACGAAATTGAAAATGTAATTAGAACTTTTCCAACAACAACAACAAAAAAAAAAGCCCAGGTCCTGATGGAGTCACTGCTACATTCTACATGAACTTTAGGGAACATTTAATGCCAAAATTCCTCAAACTTCAATGAAATTGAAAGGGAAGCTAGTCTCCCTAACTCATTCCTGGAAGCAACTATTACCCTAATGCCAAAACCAGAGAATTACCCAACCAAAAAAGAGGATTACAGGCCAATCTCCCTAATGAATATAGGTGCAAAAATCCTCAATAAAGTACTGACAAGTAGAATTCAACAAATCATTAAAAAATTTCACACAACAATCAGGCAAGATTCATCCCAGGGATGCAAGAGTGATTCAACATATGCATTTCAATGAACTAAATACACCATCAAAATGAACCAAAGACAAGAATCACACAATCATCTCAATATGTTCAGTAAAAGCTTTTGACAAAATTCATCACTCATTCATGATAAAAACCCTACAGAAAATCAGAATAGATGGTTTTACTTTCATCTTATAAAAGCAATATATGATAAACTAACAGCTAACATCTCACTAAGTGAACAAAAAAACTGAAAACTTTCAACATAAAACCAAGAACTACACAAGGAAGTCCAATATCACCACTCATATTTCATATAATGTTGGAAACATTAGCCAGAGCAATTAGACATGATAAAGAAATAAAGGAAATAAGGATACAAAAGGAAGAAGTGAAATTATCATTATTTGCAGATGACATGACACTACATAGAAGACGGCCCAAACTTCATTGAAAAACTTCTAGATGTAATACCAAACTCAGTAATGTAGCTGGATACAAAATCAACACTCAAAAATCAATAGCAATCCTATACACAAACAACAAACTCACTGAGAGGGAAATAAGAGAAACCACAAATTTTACTATCACATCCAAAAAAAATGAAACACTTAAGGATCAATCTAGCAAAGGAAGTAAAAGATCTGTGCAGTGAAAATTACATTACTCTGCAAAAAATCAAAGAGAATTTCAGAATATGAAAAGGCATTCCTTTTTCAATGGTAGGAAGAACCAATATTGTGCAAATGTCAATTGTCCCAAAATTCTGATACAGATTTAAAGCAATTTCTTTCAAAATGCCATTAGCATACCTCACAGATCTAGACAAATCATTACTAAAATTTATCTTGAAATAAGAGACCTACAATGGCAAAGGCAATTCTGGGACCAAAAGCAAGGCAGGAGGCATCACAATCCCTAATCTGAAATTATACTATAAAACTACTGTGATAAAAACAGTGTGGTACTGGCAAAAAAATACAGATCTAAAGATCAATGAAATAGATTAGAGGATTACAGCCACAATAAAATTAATACACCCTTGGCCAACCTTATCAAAAAGAGGAAAGAGAAAACTCAGATTCATGCAATAACAAATGAAAAGGGTAAAATCACTGCAGACCCTGTGGAAATACAGATCATCAACACCTACTTTGAAAACCTTTACTCACATAGATTTGATAACACAAAAGAAACAGATTCCTAGAAACCTATGAATTACCAAAGCTGAATCAAGAAGATATAAAGCTGCTGGATAACCCAATTTCACCTAATGAAATTGAAAATGTGGTCAAGACCCTACAAAGAAAAGCCTGGGTACTGATGGATTCAACACTGAATTCTACAAGAAATTTAGGGAAGACTTAATGCCAGCACTCCTCAAACTGTTCAATGAACTTGAAAGGGAAGTAAGTCTCCCTAACTCATTCCTGAAAGCAAGTATTACCCTACTACCAAAACTGGAGAAAGACCCAACCAAAAAAGAAAATTACAGGCCAATCTCCCATACTTGCAAAAATCCTCAATACAATACTGGCAAATAGGATACAGAAAGTTATCAAAAATATTATATACCATGATCAAGTGGGCTTCATCCCAGGAATGCAGGGATGATTGAACATATGCAAATCAATAAATGTAATATGCCATATCAACAGGGCCAAGGACAACAACCACATGATCATCTCAATAGATGCAGAAAAACCTTTCGACAAAATCCAACATCCATTCATGCTAAAAACCCTACAGAAAATCAGAATAGATGGTCTCCATCTCAACCTGATAAAAGCCATATATCATAAACCAACAGCCAACATCTTACTAAATGGATGAAAACTGAAAACTTTCAATCTAAAATCAGGACAAGACAAGGATGTTCATAATCACCACTCCTATTCAATATAGTTCTGGAAATACTAGCCAGAGCAATTAGACAAGACAAATAAATAAAAGGAATAAGGATAGGAAAGGAAGAAGTAAAATTATCATTATTCACAGATGATATGATACTCTACATAGAAGATGCTCAAAAATCCATTAGAAGACTTCTGAAAGTAATAAACAAATTCAGTAATGTTGCTGGATAAAAGGGGAACACTCAAAAATCAATAACATTCCTGTACACAAACAACAAAGTCACTGAAAGGGAAACAAGGGAAACCACACCTTTCACAATAACAGCCCCCCAAAAATGAAATACTTAGGAATAAATATAACAAAGGAAGTACAAGATCTATACAGTGAAAATTACATTACTCTGAAGAAGGAATTGAAGAGGATTTGAGAAAATGGAAAGACATTCCCTCTTCACGAATAGGAAGAACAAACATCATGAACATG
>RJWM01012961.1:21249-38437 GCA_004363535.1 Dasyprocta punctata | reverse complement strand
AGGAGATATAGCCACAAGTACAAACACACTCATGCACCTCATCTTTGACAAAGGGGCCAAACATGTACATTGGAAGAAAGACAGCCTCTTTAACAAATGGTGCTGGAAAAACTGGCTTTCTGTATGCCATAAACTAAAACTAGATCCATGTTTATCACCATGCACTAAATAAAGTCAAAGTGGATCAAAGATCTCAATATTAAAACAGAGACACTAAACTTACTAGAAGACAGAGTAGGTAAAAATCTTGATGACATAGGAGTAAGCAGAGAGTTCATGAACAAAAATCAAATTACATGGGAAACACTTCCCAGAATCAACTACTGGGATCTTATCTTACTAAAAAGTTTTTGCATGTCAAAGGAAATCTTCAACAGAGTGAAAAGAAAACTCATGAATTGGGAAAATATCTTAGCCAATTGTCCATCAAAGGACTTCTGTCTAAAACATATAAAGAATTGAAAGAAATCAGGCCCCTAAAATTCAAGGACCCAATCTAGAAATGGGAATCTGAGATGAAATGCTGGAGGGGCTGTAAGAAAAAAGGAACTCTTCTCCACTGTTGGTGGGAGTGTAAACTGGTGCAACCACTGTAGAAATCACTGTGGAGATTCCGCAAGAACGTCGGAGTAGAGATCCCACTCAACCCAGCTATCTTACTTCTGGATATTTTCTCAGAATTGAAAACACCATACCACAGTGATATTTGTGCATGCATGTTTATAGCAACACAATTTATAATAGCCAGATTTTGGAAACAACCCAAGTGCCCATCAAAGAATAGATTAAAAAGGTGTGATATTTTTATACAATGGAGTACTACTCAGCTATCAAGAAAGATTGCATTGAGATTTTTATAGGTAAATGGACATGACTTGAGACCATACTCAAAAGTGAGAAAAATCAAACCCACATGTGTAAATACCATATTGTCTCTCTAGTGTAAGAAACTGAAAAAACATATATGATCCAAAACCTCAATAAATATTGTGTAAAGGTAAAAAAACAGCTTGAAGAGCAAAAGTAATTGGGAAGGGAAAAGGGGGAAGGAGGGAAGAGAAAAGGAAAAATATAAATCTGTATATATGTATATGTAAGATAACTGAGACGAACATACTGCTGAATGTATTAATTATTGTGAAAGAACAGTCAATACTCATATGGTTAAATCAATTTTACTTGTCTATATCTGTTAATGTAAACAACCATTTTGAAGATAACAATATGCAATATTGAAACCATTCTCAAGTTTCTATCATCCTGTTTTGTAAACCTATAATGTTACTGTTGTGCATTCACTCTAATGGTTTTCTCTTTTGCTTTTTGTCTTTCTTATATGTTTCTTTTTTTCTCTTAAATAAAAAAACACACAACTCACCTATCAAGAACAGTCTATTAGAATCATGGCAGACTTCTCAGTTCAAACTCTGAAGTCAAGATGAGCTTGGAGATGTTTTAGGCCCCCCATAGAAACAACTTTCAACCCAGATTAATGTACCCTGCAAAACTTTCACTACAATTTAATGGAGAAATAAAGTACCTCCAAGACAAAGAACAACTGAAGAAATTCATGTCCACCAAACAACCCTAGTCAAAGACATACTAGAGAGAGATAAAAATGACTACAATTCCCAAAACAACATCAGAAAGAAACCACCATACAGGGCAAGCAATTAAACAAGGAGGAAAAGTAGAAAACCAACAACAGGAAAATAACATGGCACTCTTGAGCTAGGACATATTGGTCATATCCATCAATGTAAATGGACTCAATTCACCTATTAAAAGAAATAGCTTGACAGGATGGATCAAGAAACAAGACCCAACAATATGCTGTTTTACAAGAAACACATATGACTCAAAAGGACACTCATAGATAAAAGTCAAAAGGTAGAAAACAACATTCCATGCAACAAGCACCCTGAAAAAAGCAGGGATAGCTATTCTGTTTGCAGACAGTGTAAACTTCAAACCAAAACTGATCAAAGGTGATAAAGAAGGTCACTACATACCTCTTAGGTGAAAAATTCAAGAGGAAGTGCTAGCAATCATCAATATATATGCACCAAATATAGGAGCACCCAACAATATAAGAAAAATCCTAATAGACATGAAAAATCAAATATGCAATAACACTGTTACAACAGGGGACCTTAGTACCCCATTGTCACAAAGTGATAGATCAACTAGATGAAAAGTTGGTAAAGAAATAACAGAACTGAATGAAACCTGTGAATAAATGGACATATTGCATATTTGCAGAGTGTTCCACCCAACAACATCTTCTCAGCTGCACATGGGACATTCTCTAAAATAGACCATAGAACATGCTTAAGTAAATGAAAAGGATTGAAATTACCCCATGCAAATTATCTGACAATAGTGCACTGAAATTGAAAATTAATGTCAAAAGAAACTGCAAAACCTACATAAATACAAGAAAATTAAATAACAACCTCTTGAACAACCAATGAGTTGCAGGAGAAATTTTTTTAAAAAATTAAACAATACCTAAAATTCAATGAAAAGACAGATACCACTTACCAAAACCTGTGGGATGCAATGAAAGTGGTCCTAAGAGGGAAATGTATGGCAGTGAATTGTCACATCAGGAAAACAGTATGAGCACGAATAAACAACCTAATGCTACACTTCAAGCTTCTAGAAAAAGAAGAGCAATCAAGTCCAAAGCTCATAGAAGAGAAGAAATTACAAAAATCAGAGGAGAAATTAACACAATTGAGACTAAGAAAACAATACAAAGAATTAATGAATCAAAGAGCTGGTTCTTTGAGAGAATAAACAAAATTGATAAACATCTAGCTAACCTTATCAAGAAAAAGAAAGAAAAAACTCAAATTCATGCAATAAGGAATGAAAATGAAGAAATTACTACAGATCCCTTGGAAATTCAGAAGATCATGAATATACACTTCGAAACCTTTACTCATATAGGGTGGAAAACACTTAGGAAATAGACTTCTAAAACGTATGAATTACCAAAGATGAATCAAGAAGATATAACATCTTTGAATAACCCGATATCAGCTACTGAAATTGAAAATATGATTTAAAACTTACCCACAAAAAAAACCCAGGCCCTGATGGATTCATTAGTCCATTTTCCTTTCACTTAAAACCAGCACCATGTGGTTGCCACCAAGGTCCACTGCCAGCTGGAGCAGTAGCCAGGCTTTCCTCTCTCTTGGTTGTAGGGGATGAGTGCCTGGGTCACTGACCAATCTGAACCTGATTGCAAGGAAAAGCTTGTCTATGCTTCCACCATTCTGGAATCTGGTGTGGCTGCCACCATTTTGGAATCTCCTGTGAGCTCCATTGCCACTCTGGAACATGGCATTCTGCAGCTTTTCACTCCAAGCAAATTTTTTCACCTTTGCTGGCTTGTGGCTGCAAAAGGTGGAGACCCATTGTTTCCTAGGGTTGCCCCAGGCCATCTTTTTTATTTCTCCTTTCCTTCTCAGCAATTGAGGTCTCAGTTCTATATTTATAGTCCACAGCTTCCTGGCCAAACTCATAACATTTTAAATCATCCTGCTGGACTCTGCTCTTGATTCACAACATGAATCTCGTTAAAAGCACCCAACAATAGCCATGCTACCACCGCAACATTTGACTACCTTGAAATTTCTTTTGCCAGATTAATCATCCATTGCCCATAATCTCAGTCTCAGGAAAGTCTCTGGATGTGAACAAAATACAAGCAAACCTTCTGCCAAGCTGTAGCACACATCATGTGGAGTTCCACAACCAATGTAGTCTTTCTTCCCAACAGAAACCTCCCAAGCCTGGTCTTTACCAGCAGGCTTTCTATCAGTCCTCTGGCCTCCTGCACTTTAACCAGAATCTCCCGTACAGAAAAACCTAAACTGTTCCAGCACCACTCTTTCAGCTGATATCTCTGAGTCATTCCAAATTCTTCCCACAAGCCATTTCCAAAGGCTCTTGAACCACATGGTCAGGTTTAGTCACAGCAATGAGCCCCCTCCACCAGTACCAAATTCTGTCTTAGTTACTTTTTTCTTATTGCTGAGACAGAATACGGAAAGAAAAAGTTTATTTCTTACAGTTCTTGGGGGTTTTAGTCCATACTCATTTGGCTCCAAGGCAGAGTGGTGTGGCGGCCATTCATGATGCCTGCAAAACAGTAAGGGGTGAACTGGGAATAGAAAGAGGAAGACACGCCTTCTTCCAGCCCTTACACTGCCTGTCAGCTCCACAGCCGGGTGGGTGCAGCACTCACATTGCCAATCCAACTGCTAGACAACAAACAAGTCATGAACACTAAACTGAGCTACATCCATGCCATGATTACATGAGACTTGGAGGGCCATAGGAATATAACTGTAAATGATATCCATTATCACCACTCCTATTCAATATAGTTCTGAAAACATTAATCAGCAAAATTAGACAAGAGAGAAATGAATGGAATAAGGATAGGAAAGGAGGAAGTTGTTATCACTATTTGAAGATGACATGACACTCTATATAGAAAGTCCCTAAAAACTCTATCAAAAGACTACTAGAATTAATAAGCAAATTCAGCAGTGTAGCTGGATGCAAAGTCAACAGTCAAAAATTGGTAGCATTCCTTTACACAAACAACAAACTCACTGACAGAGAAATTATAGAAATGGCACCTTTTGCAATGGCATCCAAAACAAAAAAATACTTAGGAATCAACCTAACAAAGGCTGTAAAAGACTTATATGTTAAAAATTATGCTACTTTACAAAGAAGATTGAAGAGGATATCAGAAAATGGAAAGATACCCCTTGCTCTTGGTTAGGAAGAACTAACATTGTGAAAATGACCATACTCCCAAAACTGTTACACATATTTAATGCAATCCAAATCAAATGCCATTAACATACCTTATGCATCTAGATAAAACACTCAAAAAATTCATTTGGAAACAGAAGAGACCTAGAATAGCAAAGGCGCAATTCTGGGCAACAAAAGCAAGGCAGGAGGCATCTCTATCCTTGACTTGAAACTATCCTACAAGGAGATTGATAAAATCAGCATGGTATTGGCAAAAAAAATAGACGTAAGGATCAATGGAATAGAAAATGCAAATACAACTACAAAGACAATCTGTCACTTTGTATTTGACAAAGGGGTTAAACATGTTCACTGGAAGAAAGATAGCCTCTTTAATAAGTGATGCTGGGAAAATTGAATTTCCACATGCCAAAGACTGAATCTAGACCCATGTTTATCACCATGCACTAAACTAAAGTCAAAATGGATCAAAATCTAAATATTAAACTAGAAACACTAAATCTACTGAAAGACAAGGTAGGTAGAAATCTTGAAGACATAGGGATAGGCAAACAGTTCATGAACAAAACATAAACTACACGGGAAGTACTTCAATGAATCAACAACTGGCATCTCTTCTTGTTAAAAAGTTTTTGAACTTCAAAAGAAATCACCAACAGAGTGAAAAGAAAACCCATAGAATGGGGAAGAATTTTAGCTAGCTGTCCCTCAGACAAAGGACTTCTACCTTGAACTTATAAAGAATTGAAAAATATAAGGCTCCCCAAATTCAAAGACCTAATCAAAAAATGGGCATTTGAGATAAACATGCACTTCTCAGGTGAGGAAATACAAATGGCAAATAAATACATGAAGAAATGCTCAACATCACTGGTCATTTGAAAAATGCAAATTGAACCAACAGTGAGATTCCATCTCCAGAAAGAATGGCTGTCATCCAGAAATCAGTCAATAACAGAAGTTGGTGGAGCTGTGGAGGAAAAAGAACATTTCTCCACTCTTGGTGGGAGTGTAAACTGGTGCAACCACTGTGGAAATCAGTGTGGAAATTCCTTAAAAAGCTAGGATTGGAAATCCCATTTAATCCAGCTATTCCCCTTCTGGGTGTTTTCTCAGAAAAATTGAAAATGTCATTCCACAACAAAATATGCGCCTCCATGTTCACAGCAGCACAATTTGTAGTAGCTAAATCCTGGAAACAACTCAAATGCCCATCAAATGTAGAATGAGTAAAAAAGACGTGGTATTTTTATACAATGGGATATTACTCAGCTATAAAAAAGGATGATCATGAGGTTTTATAGGTAAACGGAGGCAAATTGAGACCATACTCATAAGTGAAATAAATAAAACTCACATTTATAAATATCATATGTGTGCCTACTGTGAAAAAAAAACCTGAAACAGTAATAAGATCAAAAATGTACAACAGATATTGTAATAATTAAAGGGAAAGAAAGTGTTCAAAAGGACAGAACAATTAGGATAGGGAATAGGAAAAAAGAAAGAAAGGAAAAGATTATCTTTATGTTGGTAAACATATATCATTATATGTGTATGTATACTTAATAGGTAAATATACTACTAATCTCTGATAGTTCATCAAAAAGAACAGTTCATTGTTTGATTAATCACGTTTGTGCCTAGATTTATAACCTGAACAACTACTTCTAAGATAACAATATGCAATATATTAACTAGTGTTAATTCCCTGCTTTTTAAAAATTCTGTATCATTTGTATCCTTTTTTTTGTTTTGCTTTTTAAAATAAAAAATAAGAAACGTTGACCTAAGACAAACCAAATATTGTAATGGAGTATATAGCTATTAAATCCTGTGACTGTATTTCTACTTATAGTGGAAACCTATTCAACAGTAGTAATATAAAGCTACCTACCAATTTAAAAGATAATAAAGATTAATTATTGTACTATTAATGATTGGAAATGTAATAATTAAGTAGAAAATTTTGAAATATCAAATATAATAAAGATGTATTATGTAAATACCAATCCACATCAAAAATGCACATTTTATATCCATACACCAACTTTTTGCAAAACTTCAGCAAGAAATGAGAAGTGAGAAAATGAGACAAAGTATCTTATTTTGTAGGAAAAGATATTTTCCTACAAAAAGCAAATAAATTCAGAAGAATGAGAAAAAAATAAAAATAGAAAAGCATATAAGCCAAAATGTATAAAAAATATCAAATAAAAAGGAATAAGAAGTGGAAGGAACATTTAAAAAGAAAACAAAACTAAAATCAGAGACTAATTTTTTTCATTTTAAAATGACTGGTTTCATTAATTTAAGATCCACAGTTCTGTAATTCTACCAAGTCTCAGCTTTCACTTCCTAACTTTGTGTGCTATGCATTTGTAAGGTGCACCCT
Organism: Dasyprocta punctata; assembly: GCA_004363535.1. NCBI lineage: Eukaryota > Metazoa > Chordata > Mammalia > Rodentia > Dasyproctidae > Dasyprocta > Dasyprocta punctata. Next base: position 31,236 of record RJWM01012961.1, on the reverse strand, counting down.
TACTACATAAGTGTCTCTGTTCACCCAAGTATGTGGCAATGTCCACACTGAGATGTGTTTCCTTGCTCAAGGTGATAGGTAGAGAAAGCAATCAGAACTTAAAATTGACCTGGATGTAGGCAGATGTGCACATTTAATTACTTATTCCAGTAGGCACTTCCAGACCATTTTTTCTGGGTGCACATCAAGAGGTCTATCTTCTCCTCTCTAGGGGAAGAGTTTTTGTACTTCCTAGTCTAACTTTAAGGGAGTTTCTCTGTAGCCTGCTTGCTGCCCAAAGCTGTCTCTTATGACTGTCACTCACCAGTATTTGAGGAAAGTTCACACTCAAAGCTCTGGAGTGAAATTGTTTTCAGTTGCTGATTTCAGATTTAAATAACCAGCCACTACCTGAAAGGGTACCTACAAAACATTCTCTGGTGATATGGGAATGACCCGTGCTTGTTTTCTTCTTTGGCTGTACTCACTGTATAGAGCACAACTGTATCATATTTTTACAGTTCACAAAGGTCATGGACCCTGTGCCCATCAGTTTTCAGGATATTCTAGACCAAGATGCTTACTCTTCTTCTACAGTTCTCCTCACTTAGAGATCTCCAACAAAGTTCAAATTGTTTTCTACTTTTGTCTATATTGTATACTATATTTCCAAGTTCTTTGTGACTTAATTTACCTGACAGTTTCATCTCATTACTTAGTAATCTGCTTCTCTTTATTTCCTTGTTCTACTCATTGCTATTTCCCAGTCTTTAAATTCTTAATATTAGCCAGATACCATCTCTAAGGCCCACATGAATCAGAAGTCTACACCCAGAGACCCACAGTCATCTGAGAACTCTTGGTGAGGCTCTTGGAGACTGGGAATCTGCATTGAGTGACCTTCCCATACCCAGACACCATCTCTGAGGCCAACAAGGACAGGAAGTCTGCACACAGCAAACCACAGCCATCTGGGACCTTCAGTGAGGCTCTCAGGACTGGGAAGCTGTGCCCAGTCACTCACCAACACCCAGACACCATCTTTGAGGCCCAGGGCAACCAGAAGTCTGTGCCCAGTGACCCATGGTGATCAGGAAACACTTGGTGAGAATACTGAGGACTGGAAAGCTGAACTCAGTGACCTCCCAACATCTGGACACCATCTCTGAGGCTCACAGGGACTAAGAATCTGTGCCCAGCAACCTGCAGTCATCCAGGAATCCTCAGTGAGTCCTGCAAGGACTGCGGAGCTGTACCCAGTGATGCATCCCCACTTAGCAACACTTGATGAGGTTCATGGGGGCTGGGAAACTGCACCCAAAGATCCACTCATACCAAGAAATCTTCAATGAATCTCACAGGGACTGAAAAGCTGTGCCCAGTGACCAACCACACCAGGGAACCATCTCTGAGGCCTGTGAGAACTGAACATCAGTGCCCAGCACCCTATAACCATCTGGAGACCCTCAGTGAGACTTGCTAGGACTGAGTGTCTGCTCAATGACCCATCCACACCTGAGAATCATCTCTGAGGCTCCCAGCATACCTGTATCCAGCAACCTGTGGTCAACTGGGAACCATGGTGAAGCCTGTGGGGAGTAAATGTTTGTGCCAAATGAGGCAGAAACAACAGCAACCTTCAGTGAGGCCCAATAGCACCCCACAAGAATGGGAAGCAACTAGAACTAGGCATCTGATGGATTCAAAGGACACAGGAATATGCCACAATGAAAACAAGACACAAGCTCAAACTTCTAGCCCATTCAGATCAAGTACAAAGACATAGACATGGATAAATTCCAAATCACACACCTGATGTCTCTGAAATGATAGCCAGGGAAGTAAAGAAATAACTCCAAGAAGCTACAAAGGAAATCACGTCAGAAATAATCTTACTGGCAAAAACAGAAATGATAAACATAATGAAAGAATTTGTGGATATTTTTAGGGTTTTCTGGAGCAACAGAGAGGCAAAAAGAAATGAAAAGTATGCCTTTATTGAGAATGTGGAATGGAGTGCACAACTCATGGGGGCTTGCTTTAACCTCTGGCCAGAAAAGAACTGGGCAGAATGTTATGTGACCTCTGGCCAGAGGCAAACATTGATATGTGATGAACTGATTGGAATTTTCTTCATGTATATGAGAAAGGAAAGAGAAAGTTGTAATCAGGGAAGGAGGAGGAAATGATCACCATGGTAAGTGTCATTTTTGCTTTGACCTTCCACCATGTTAAACCACTGCTATAATATTCAATAATTTATATTGGGGTAGAGAACTTTCAAGAATATCCAAAGGAGACATAGATTTTTTTAAAAAAAAGAGGAACATAGGAAAGTGATGGAAACCTTAAATTAAAACTACAGGAAACAATTAGAATACATGAAACAGATGCAAGGAGATACTGAGGGAATCAAAAATTCCATGAATACTGGCAAAGCCTATTGGATGAAACTGAAGATTGACTCTCAGACCTCAAAGACATGACTGCAACTAGTGATCATGAAAGGAAACAGATCTTAAAAATAACAATGAATCAAGATGTAACAATTCAATAGCTGCAAGATGATGCAATGAGAAACCACAAAAGCTAATAGGTGTTAATGAAAAAGAAAACTCAAATGACATAGAAAGACTGCCTGCAGAAGAAATACCAGAAAACTTCCCAAACATGGGAAAAGAAACTGACACAAGATAAGTGAGGTATACAGAACTCCAATTAGCCATAACCAAAATAAATCTGCACCTTGACATATAATAATCAAATTCCCAGAAATTCAGCATCAGAACAGAATATTAAAAGCAACTGGAGAAAATAAACAAATCAACATACATAAAATTTCTTTTCTTCACACTAACTGCACACAGGATCCAGCACTACCGGGTCCTGTGACTCAGAGCAACCCACCAGGGGAACACCTGGCCAGCCTCACAGGGCACAGAGGCACTGAGCCCAGCCCAGCCCAGGACCCCAGAGCTGTTCATCAGGGACACACCAGCATAGCGTCAGGGCCTTGGAGAGCTTGGGCTCACCCCACCAGAGCACAGGGCAGGCTCAAGCTCCATTCTTCAGTGCAGTGCCCAGCACGGCAGGCCCTAGAGTTTGCAGACCCACCCAGCCAGTAACAAGGCCCTTGCACTGTATGCCTGGGACTTGCCCAGGCTTGCCTGGCACACTCCAGAGGCTCTGAACTCCTTGCAGACAGACTAAGGATCTGGGTAGAGCCACATTCTGAGATATGCTCTGCCTAGCTCCACGGGTCTGGGAGGCCTTGGCCCCCACCCAGTGAGGCAGACACTCCACCAGCATACTCCAGGAGTGCACCCTCACTAGCTGCTCACAGGATCCAGCTCTACCCGGTCCCGCCACTCAGGGTGATCCAACGGGAAAGCACAGTAAGCCACACAGGTCCTAGGAGAAAATGACAAAATGAAAGACCAAAAGGCAGTCTCAATCCCCCACCCACTGAGAACAAACTGAAGAGACACTGAACTGTAAGACAGTGGGGGTCACACAACTGAACTTTATGAAATGATAGAAAATGCAGTAAAGAAACAGCTTGAAGAAGGTATAGAGAAACTCAAATCAGAAATAATCTCTCAGCTAAAAAATGAAATGACAATCATTATTAAAGAAATGTGTGTATCTAAAGAAGAGCAAGATAAAAATAGAAAAACTTAAGAAAATGATTGAAACTTTGAATGAACAATGTAAGACACAAACAGAATGCATGAAACAAATTCAAAAGCAAATTCACAAAAAGAAAAATTTGATGCAAAGTTTGAAAAACTGCTTGAATGAAGCTGAAGGGAGAATCTCAGATCTTGAAGACAGCACGGGAGATCATGGCCACGAAAGAAAAGATCTCCTAAAAATACTAAGGAACCTAGTGTGACCCTGCCTCAAAAACTCAGGGCTGGGAGTTTGGCTCAGTGCCTTAAGTGCCTGCCCTGGCAGGTGCAAGGTTGTGAGTTCAATCCCCAGTGCCACAAACAAAAAAAAAAATGCTAAGGAACCAAGAAACAACAATTCAACAGCTGCAACTTGATGCCAAGAGAAATAACATAAGATGAATAGGCATCAATGAAAAAGCAGGGGTCCATACTAATGACCTGCCAAGACTATTCACAAAAATAATAGCAGAAAACTTTCCAAACATGGAAACAGAATCTGAAATACAGGTAACTGAGGCATACAGAACCCCAGTTAACCATAAACAAAATAAATCCTCACCCAGACATATAATAATAAGGGTATCAGAAATGCAGCACAAGAACAAAATACTAAAAGCTGTCAGAGAAAAGAAACAGATTACCTATAAAGGAAAGACAATCAGAATCATGGCAGACTTCTCAACACAAATCTTTAAGTTAAGAAGTGCTTCAAGTGAAGTATTTCAAAGCCTGAAAGAAAATAACTTTCAACCCAGATGGATGTACACTGCAAAACTATCCTTAAAAATTGATGGAGAAATAAGATACTTTCATGACAAGGAAGAATTGAAGAAATTTATGGCCACCAAACCAACACTACAAAGAGTACTGAAAGACACTCTAGAAAGAGACAAAGATAGCCACAATCTTAAGAATAACAACAAAAGGAAACCACTAAGTGGGGCAAATAATTAAACAGAAAATGTAGAAAACCAACAACAGAAAGATATCATAACAGGGATGAGCCAGTACATATCAGTTTTATCAATCAATGTAAATGGTCTCAACTCACCAATAAAAAGAAACAGACTAGCAGAGTGGGTTAAGAAACAAAACCCAGCCGGGCGTGGTGGTGCACACCTTTAATCCCAGCACTCAGGAGGTTGAGGTAGGCAGAGCGTCATGAGTTCGAGGCCGGCTTGGGCTACACCGCGAGTGTAAGGCCGGCCTGAGCTACATAGTGCGACCCTGCCTCAAAAAAACCAGGGCCAGGAGTTTGGCTCAGTTCCTTAAGCACCTACCCTGGCAGGCGCAAGGTTGTGAGTTCAATCCCTGGTGCCACAAAAAAAAAAAAAAAAGACAATATGCTGTGTACAAGAAATACATTTCACTCAAAAGGAAATTCACGGACTAAAAGTCAAAGGCTGGAAAACAATACTCCATGCAACAGAAACGCAGAAAAAAGCAGGGGTAACTATTATGTCTGCAGACAATGCAAACTTCAAACCGAGAATGATCAAAAGAGATAAAGAAGATCACTACATACTTCTTAGGGGAAAACTTCAAGAGGAAGAGATTACAATCATAAATATATATGCACTGAATATGGGAACACCCAACTATGTAGGACAATTCTTAATACACATGAAAACCCAAATAAACAATAATACAGATATAACAGGGGACCTTAACACCCCATTGTCACAGAGAGATAGATGAACCAAACAAAAAATCAACAAAGAAATAGCAGAACTGAATCAAGCTTGTGAACAAATGGACCTAGTAGATGTATACCGAGTATTCCACCCATCAACATCAGAATACACATTCTTCTCAGCTGAACATGGGTCGTTCTCTAAAATAGATCATATGCTGGTCCACAAAACAAGCTTAAGGAAATGCAAAGGAACTGAAATAATTACATGCATATTATCTGACCACAGTGCAGTAAAATTGGAAATGAATAACAAAAAAACCTACAATAACCGCATAAGCACATGGAAATTAAATACTCTCCTAAATAACCAACGGGTCACAGAAAAAGTTAAAGAAGAAATTAAACGATATCTAAAATTGAATGAAAATGCAAAGACAAATTACTGGAACTTGTGGGATACAATGAAAGCAGTCCTCAGAGGGAAATTTATAGCATTAAACTCTCATATCAGAAAAATGGAAAGAACACACATCAGCAACCTCATGCTGCACCTCAAACTTCTAGAAAAAGAAGAGCAAGTCAAGTCCAAAGCCCAAAGAAGGGAGGAAATTATTAAAATTAGAGGAGAAATTAATGCAATTGAAACTAAGAAAACAATACAAAGAATGAATGAATCAAACAGTTGGTTCTTTGAAAGAGTAAATAAAACTGTTAAACCCCTAACCAACCTTATCAAGAAGAGGAAAGAAAAAACTCAGACTCATGCAATAAGAAATAAAAAGAATGAAATCACTACAGACCCGGTGGAAATACAGAAGATCATCAACACCTACTTCAAAAACCTTTACTCACATAGATTGGATAACAGAGAAAAAATGGACAGATTCCTAGAAACCTATGAATTACCAAAGCTGAATCAAGAAGACATAAAGCTGCTGAATAACCCAATTTCAGCTAATGAAATTGAAAATGTAATTAAGACCCTAACAACAAAGAAAAGCCCAGGCCCTGATGGATTCATTGCTGAATTCTACAATAAATTTAGGGAAGACTTAATCCCAAGACTCCTCAAACTCTTCAATGAAATCGAAAGGGAAGCAAGTCTCCCTAACTTATTCCTGGAAACAAGCATTACCCTAATACCAAAACCAGAGAAAGACCCAACCAAAAAAGAAAATTACAGGCCAATCTCCCTCATGAACATAGATGCAAAAATCGTCAATAAAATACTGGCAAATATAATACAGCAAGTTATCAGAAAAATTATACACCACAATCAACTGGGATTCATCCCAGGAATTCAGGAATGGTTCAACATATGGAAATCAATACATGTAATACACCACATGAACAGGGCCAAGGACAAGAACCACATGATCATCTCAATAGATGCAGAAAAAGCTTTTGACAAAATCCAGCACCCATTCATGATCAAAACCCTGCAGAAAATTGAAATAGATGGTCTCTACCTCAACCTGATAAAAGCCATATATAATAAACCAAGAGCCAACATCTTACTAAATGGAGAAAAACTGAAAACTTTCAACCTAAAGTCAGGAACAAGACAAGGATGTCCATTATCACCACTCCTATTCCATATAGTTCTGGAAATAATAGAGCAATTAGACAAGAGAAAGAAATAAAGGGAATAAGGATAGGAAAGGAAAATTTGAAATTATCATTATTTGCAGATGACATGATACTCTACATAGAAGACCCCAAACATCCATTAGAAGACTTTTAGAAGTAATAACTAAATTTAGTAATGTAGCTGAATACAAGGTGAACACTCAAAAATCAATAGCATTCCTGTACACAAACAGCAAAGTCACTGAGAGAGAAATAACATAAATCACATCCTTCACTATAACATACAAAAAAATGAAATTCTTAGGAATCAATCTAACTAAAGAAGTAAAAGATCTATACAGTGAAAATTACATTACTCTAAAGAAGGAAATTGAAGATTTCAGAAAATGGAAAGATATTCCCTGTTCATCGATAGGAAGAACAAACATTGTGAAAATGGCCATTCTCCCAAAATTATTATACAGATTTAATGCAATCCCAATCAAAATACCACTTGCCTACCTCACAGAGCTAGAGAAAGCATTCCTGAAATTCATCTGGAACTAGGAAAGACCTAGAATAGCAAAGGCAATTCTGGGTAACAAAGGGAAGGTAGGAGGCATCACAATTTCCAACTTGAAACTATACTACAAAGCTACTGTGATAAAATCAGCATGGTAATGGAATCAAAACAGACCTCAAGATCAATGGAATAGATTAGAAGATACAGCCACAACTACAAACACACTTAGCCACCTCATCTTTGACAAAGGGGCCAAATATCTACATTGGAAGAAAGACAGCCTCTTTAACAAATGGTGCTGGAAAAACTGGCTTTCTATATACCGTAAACTAAAACTAGATCCATTCTTATCACCATACACTAAAATAAAGTCAAAATGGATCAAAGATCTGAATATGAAAACAGAGACACTAAACTTACTAGAAGACAGAATAGGTAAAAACCTCGATGACATGGGAGTAGGCAGAGAGTTCATGAACAAAAATCAGATTGCACGGGAAACACTTTCCAGAATCAACACCTGGGATCTCATCCTACTAAAAAGTTTTTGCATGTCAAAGGAAATCTCCAACAGAGTGAAAAGAAAACCCACGAATTGGGAAAATATCTTAGCCAATTGTCCATCAGACAAAGGAATTCCATCTAAAACATATAAAGAATTAAAAGAAATCAGGCCTCTAAAATTCAAGAACACAATCCAAAAATGGGCATCTGAGATGAATGCACACATCTCAGAGAAAGAAATACAAATGGCAAATAAATATATGAAAAAATGTTCAGCATCAATGGTCATTTGGGAAATGCAAATTAAAACAACGCTGAGATTCCATCTCACTCCAGAAAGAATGGCCAAGATTAAAAAAATAAAACAACAACAAATGCTGGAAGGTCTGTGGGGAAAAAGGAACTCTACTCCACTGTTGCTGGGAGTGTAGACTGGTGCAACCACTGTGGAAATCAGTGTGGAGATTCCTCAAGAAGCTAGGATTAGAGATCCCATTCAACCCAACTATCCCTCTTCCGGGCATTTTCCCAGAAGAATTGAAAACATCGTACCACAGTGATATCTGTGCACCCATGTTTATAGCAACCCAATTTGTAATAGCCAGGTTTTGGAAACAACCCAAGTGCCCATCAATCAAAGAATGGATAAAAGAGATGTGATATTTTTATACAATGGAGTACTACTCAGCTATTAAGAAAAATTGCATTGAGACTTTTGTAAGTAAATTGTCACGACTTGAGTCCATACTCATAAGTGAGATAAATCAAACCCACATGTGTAAAAACCGTATTGTGTCCCTAGTGTAAGAAATGGAAAAGTATTTTTGATCCAAAATCTATAATAAATACTACGTAAGCGTAAAAAACAGCTCAAAGGGCAAAAGTAATTGGGAAGGGAAAAGGCGGAAAGAGAAAAGGAAAGAGGAAAAGATATAAACCTGTATATATGTATATGTAAGATAACTAGAATGAACACACTGCTGAATGTATTCGTTATTGAGAAAGAACAATTAATACTCATATGATGAGATCAATTTTACATGTCTATATCTGTTAATGCAAATAACCATTTTAAGGTAACGATACACAATATTGCAACCATTGTCAAGTTTCTATCATCCGGTTTTGCAAACCTGCAATGTTACTGTTGTGTATTTACTCTAGTCGTTTGTCTCTTTTGCTTGTTGTCTTTGTTATATATGTCTTTTTTTCTTTTTTTTTTTTTCTTTGCTTAAGTAAATAAAAAGTTTTTTCCTTCTACAATCTCTGGGTTTGGGTTCGGATTTTTCACCCATTTTTGTTTTTTGGTGTTCTATTTTTTGTTTGTTTGTTTTTTGTTTTGGTAGGGGTTTTTTGGTTTTGTTTTGTTTTTCCATTCAAGGATCAAACTCACAACCTCGTGCCTGTCAGGCAGGTGCTTAAGGTGCTTAAACCACTGAACGAAACTCCCAGCTCTAGATTTTTGAGTCAAGGTCGCACTACCTAGTCCAGGCTGGCCTTGCACTCATGTTGTAGCCCAAGCTGGCCTAGAATTCACAACGCCCCTCCTACCTCAGCCTCCTGAGTTTTTCACATCTTCTTAAGATTGAGATGCATCATTATGTTATTTATTTGGGCTTGTTTTGTTTTTCTCACATGGGTATCTATTGCCATACATTTTCATCATAAAACTGCTTTCATTGTTTCACATTGATCTGGTGTGTTGTACTGGAATTATCATTTAAATCTAGGAAATGTTTTATTTCTTCCTTAATTTCCTGTTTGACCATTCTGTGATCAAGAGAATGTTGTTCAATTTTAATATATTCATCTAGTTTCTGATGTTTCTTTTGCTATTACTTTCTAGTTTTTCTGCACTGTGATCTAACAATATCAGTAGAATTTTGATTCTTTGTATTTAATGTAGACTTATAGGGTAACTCAGCACAGATCTGGGTTTTGACTTGGATACTATCACAGAACTATGGGCACCAGAAGAATTTTCTTCTCTTCTCTTCTCTTCTCTCTTTCTCTGTATCTGTCTCTTTCCTGTCTCTGTTTCTCTCTCTCTCTCTCTCTCTCTCTCTCTCTCTCTCTCTCTCTCCCTCCCTCCCTCTCTGTTT